>JAOQMR010000007.1:16172670-16182909 GCA_027563865.1 Erythroxylum pelleterianum
GCAATGAAGAGTGTTGGAAATGTGAAAAAAGAGGACATCATGCTAGAGAGTGCAAAAGCTCTTCCTTTTCATCAAAATTCTAAAAAAATGACAAGTATGATAAAAGGAAAAAGACAGCTAGCCTTGTAGCCACTTGGAGTGATGATGAGGAAGCATACCTAAGCAATGATGAAAGCAATTTAGCTCTTATGGCAAATAGTTCCTTGTCAAGTGATGATAAGGATGAGAATGTTTATGTTGTAGATACAAGCAAGGAATGAAAATCCACCAAGCACATGGTACATTGATAGTAGATGTTCAAGGCATATGAGTGGGGACAAGAGCTGATTTGCAGAAATCAAACCAAAGAATCAAGGATATGTCATATTTGGAGACAACAACAAAGGTAAAGTCATTGGTGTTGGTAAAGTGGGTAAGGAAACTTTGCCTACCATTGACAATGTTTTACTTGTTGATGGCTTAAAACATAATTTGCTAAGTGTCTCTTAATTATGTGATATAAATTTTAATGTGAAATTTGAATCATCTCATTATATGGTTAAGAAAGATGAAAATGTTGCATTCATTGGTTTAAGACATAGAAATACATATATTGTTGATTTGCATGATGATAGTTCTTTTAATGAAAAATGTTTGGTAACATTAGAAGAAAATGCATTTTTATGGCATAAAAAGTTAGGACATGCACCATTGCCTTTAATTTCTAAACTTTCTAAAAATGACATTGTAAGAGGTTTGCCTAAGATAAAATTTGTTAAAGACCACTTGTGTGAATCTTGCTTGAAAGGCAAACATGTTAGAGAATCTTTCAAACCAAAGAAAGAAATATGTACATCTAGAATACTTGAACTTGTTCATATGGATTTAATTGGACCATCTAGGCATGCTAGTCTAAGTGGTAAATTATATGTTCTTGTTATTGTTGATGATTTTTCTAGATTCACTTGGGTGAGATTTCTTGCAAATAAAAGTGATGCTTTTAACGAGTTTACTAAGTGGTGTAGGTTGGTTCAAAATGAAAAGAAGTTGACAATAGTTACTATAAGAACCGATCATGGAGGTGAGTTTGATTGTGAACCATTCGAAAGACTTTGTGACAAATATGGAATAGAGCACAATTTCTCAACACCAAGAACTCCATAACAAAATAGTGTAGTAGAAAGGAAGAATCATTCACATGAAGAAATGAGTAGAACAATGTTGACTGAATATAATCTTCCTAAATCTTTTTGGGCGGAGGCAATCAATACCGCTTGCTATGTCATCAATAAAGTGGATTTAAGAAGAGACAAAAACAAGACACCATACAAGTTATGGAAAGGTAAGAAACCCAATATATCATATTTTCATCCTTTTGGTTGTAAAGTATTTATTCATAATAATGGAAAGAACAACATAGGAAAATTTGATTCAAAATCTGATGTTGGTGTATTTCTTGGTTATTCACTAACTAGTAAGGCATTTAGAGTCTATAATAATAGAACTAAGTGTGTTGAAGAAAGTATTCATGTTAAATTCGATGATATGATTTCACCCCCGAGAAAGGTTTGTTTTGATGATGATGCAGGAAATTTAGGAAATGGAGTTGAAGAAATAGAATCCAATATTGAAGAAGAAAAGTTAGATGAAGAAGATCATGTACCTAGCACTACAACATGGGCAAAAGCAAAGAATCATCCTATAGAGCAAGTAATTGGCAACTTGAGTGATGGTTTAAGAACAAAAGGGAAAACATATGAACATATGAGCAATTCAGCCTTCATCTCACTAGTAGAACCCAAGAACATAAAAGAGGCTCTTGAAGATGAAAATTGGTTATTGGATATACAAGAAGAACTTAACCAATTCAAAAGGAATAATGTATGGGATTTTGTAGCTCCACCAAAGGACAAAACCATATTGGAGTTAAGTGGGTAAATAGGATAAAGTTTGATAAAAATGGTGATGCAATCAAAAATAAATCAAGGTTAGTAGCTCAAGGATTTTATCAAGAAGAAGGTCTTGATTATAATGAAACATATGCACCGATGGCTCGATTGGAAGCAATTAGATTGCTATGTGCCTTTGCTTCTCATAAGAAGATCAAATTAAATCAAATGGACGTCAAAAGTGCATTTCTCAATGGCTACATTCAAGAGGAAGTTTATGTCAAACAACCATCGAGTTTTGAAGATCATGAACACCCAAATTATGTCTACAAGCTCAAGAAGGCACTATATGGATTAAAGCAAGCACCTAGGGCTTGGTATGAAAGGTTAAGTACTTTTCTAACCCAAAATGGTTACATTCGTGGTAAAGTTGATAATACCTTGTTTATAAAACATGTTGATCAAGATATGTTAGTTTGTCAAATTTATGTTGATGATATTGTTTTTGGTGCTACTAATGAATCTTTGTGCAAAGAATTTAGTGACTTAATGCAAAGTGAATTTGAAATGAGCATGATGGGAGAACTCAAGTTCTTTCTTGGGTTGCAAATCAAGCAATTCAAAGATGGCATCTTCATTCACCAATCCAAGTATACAAAAGATCTTCTAAAAAAGTTCAACATGGAAGGATGCAAAGTTGCAGCAACACCTATAGCATCAAATCTGGTTTTAGAAAAATCTGAACATGAAGAAGATGTTGATCAAAAGCTTTATAGATGTATGATCGGCTCTCTTTTATACTTAATCGCATCTAGACCAGATATAATGTTTGCTACTTGTCTTGGTGCTAGATTTCAATCTAGTCCTAAAATTTCTCATTTAAGTGCTTGCAAAAGAATTTTTAGATATCTTAGCAAAACAATTAATCATGGATTATGGTATCCTAGGTGTAAGTCTTTTGACTTGTATGCTTATAGTGATGCTGATTATGGTGGTTGTAGGATAGATAGAAAAAGCACAAGTGGCCTATGTCATTTCTTAGGTTCATCTTTGATTGCATGGGCTAGTAAAAAACAAGTTAGTGTAGCTATTTCTACTATTGAATCTGAATATGTAGCAGCTGGAAGTGCATGTACCCAAGTTCTTTGGCTTAAACATCAATTACTTGATTACGGTATTGTTGTTAAAAATATTCCAATCTATTGTGATAATACTAATGCAATTTGTTTGAGTAAAAATCCAATTTTGCATAGTAGAAGCAAACATATTGAGATTAGACATCATTTCATACGTGATCATTGTTTGAAAGGTGATATTTGTTTGAAACATGTCTCTTTTAGTGATCAATTGGCAGATATATTTACTAAACCTCTTAAAGAAGATGTGTTTGTGAATATTAAATTGAAACTTGGTATGAGTGATTTGAATTCAATTAGATGCTTGAAATTATTTGCATACATTTTCACAGCAAAATGGTCAAATTATTAGGCAAATTTGCAATCCCATCGGAGAATATATCAACATAATCTATATTTAGGTTATAAAGTGATTCTTCTGGATTTTTAGAAATATTCTAGTCGACTAATTGAAGTCTAAGTCGACTGATGTTGAGGTAATAGTCGAGTAATTTTTGATTTGCTTGTTGACTATCGCATCAAGGGAAATTTTGATTAAGTGTTTCTAGTTCATTATTATAGTCTTAGTCGACTAATAGTCTTCGACCAGTCGACTATTTTCATGTAAGTCGATTACAATACCTGATTGTCCCACAATTCATATTCTTATTAGTCGACTAACATATTACCAATCGACTATAGGTCATCACGGGTCTTTAAAATACCCAATCTTTCCCAAACTCTCCAAAAAACTATCTTCTTCACCCTTCAGAATTTCTCCTTCTTAGTCGACTACTTCCTTCAAATTTCTTCAAATCAACACTTCCCATCTTCAATCCTCTTCCAAAAACATAAAACCCATTCTTCAATTCATCAAATCACCTCTTTCTTATTTTGAAATATCTTTTTCGACATTCAAAACCCTAACTTATGCCAATCACTCTGTTTCTGTCAAAATCTCTCAAGTTCTTCAAAATGGCTCCAAGGAAAGTCAGTGGCAAAGGAAAACAAGTAGAAACCGCACCACACACTCAACAACCTCCAGTTAGAGGGTCTTCTTCAAGGGGAGGAGTTGAAAGAGAGAATGAAGTGGTTGAGCCAAGACTCATCTCTAGGGAGGCTTAAAATCTCTATTACAAGGTATTAAAAACTGAAGTTCTAATTCCTTCTATGAGATTTGATTGGGTTGAGCTTGACCATAGTGAATTCACGGATTTATCTCATGAAATAACAAGTCTTGGATTGAGAGAATTTTTGGGTTTTAAGGATGATATTTATGAGGATTTAGTTAGAGAATTTTATGCTAATCTAGTTATGACTAGAAGCAATGTTGATAGTGGAGTTCATTTGAAGTCTAGCATTCAAGGGAAAGATATTTTCACTTGTGAAGAAAATTTGTGCATTTGGTTTAAGTTGCCTAAAGGAGGAGTTAGGCTTGGAGCATCTTTACTAGATTCAAATATTTTGAGAAATGAAGATGGTGATACGGATGAGGAAGCAGAAGAAAATTATGGTTATAATGAAGAGAAAGGTGATGAATTACTTGGAAGAATTTGTATTGATCATTCCACACCTTATGAGGCAATGGATTTGCCATTAAACTATAGTTTGTTACATTATGCCATAAATAGAGTAATTTATCCCAAGAAAGCGAGTAACAATCACATTACCTCATTGGATAAGGAAATTCTATGGCATTTGGAAGAAGGTAGGAAAATTAATTTTCCGAATTTAATCATTCAAATGATAAGGAAGAAGGCAAACTTGTTGAGAGGAGAGCTTAGAGGAAAAACCATCAAACATAAAGGAATGCCTTATGGAGCTTTGATCACTTACATCTCAAAGATGCAAAGGTGTAATTTGAGTTCATATGATCATTATCCGTATCTAACAAGTTGGCGGTTTACACCCTATAATATAAGGAGTATGAAGTTGGTGAAAACTATTGAAAAAGGTTGGGTGTATGTTTATCATGTGGAGAAGCTTGGGTTAACATTAGAAAGTGAACAACAAGTGCCTAAACGACAACGTTCAAAAAGGGCCAGTGAACGACCTATTATTGCAAGATCAAGCAATGTAAGGAGAAGTAAAGTATCTTAAGAAGACCTCCAAGAAATTAGAGATCAAATTGAAGAAGTGAATGTTCGTTCGGATCTTCAACAAGGGATACTAATTCGCTTGGAGAAAAACATCAAGAAAATTTTTGATAAATTAGGTTGTAGGCATGATGATGCTTCTCCATCTTGATGGTTATTGTACTGTATTTGCTCCAGACCAACATTTCATGTTGTTTTCAACTTATTGTTTGTGATTTGCATATTTGTGTCGGTTTAATACTCTATGTGAATGTGTTATATTTTTATCATGAGTGTTATATTTTTTTGATTATGAAAAAAGTGGGAGACACATTGTTAAAAATTGTTATGTGTTAAAAATTGATGGATTAAAATTATGGATTATGGATTGCAGTATTATTGGATTCATTGAGTTTATTGATTTATTGATTAAGGAGGAGACACTCTAACTAAAAAGACAAGGCATCAAACCTTGATCAATTTTTCTTTGTTTTCAATTTCTTAAACAATTTATAAATGTTTTGTCATTATCAAAAAGGGGGAGATTGTTGGACTAATGGAGGTTGACAAAATTACATCCTTCTATGTTTTGATAATAATAAAACTTAAAGAATTGGTTAAGAAATAATTTCAGGTATTTGGATTAAAATGGTGGTACACTTATTGAATTATGATGCCACACGTTGACTATCCAAATCAGATGAAATTTAAATCAAGATTGCAATAATGAGTATCAGAGTAAAGATCGTGTATGAAGAATTCAAATCAGCATCTTAACAAACAAAGATTGAAGATTATGTCAGATTTGTCAGTTGGAGCCAGTACTAGTCGGCCATTAAGTTGCACGTCGACTATTAACAATCAGATCTGTCAGTTGGAGCTTAGAACAAGTCGACCAACATATTGCAAGTCGACTATTGACAACAGACCTGTCAGTTGGTTAAATGGACTAGTCGACTATTCGAAGAGTGGAGCAAAAAGTTTCATAAAAACATTAGTGCTAGTCGACTGATTCTTGAAGAGAAGTTGACTATAATGTACTAGTCGACTCCTACATGCTAACTAGTCGACTATCAGTTGCAGCTGAACATAATCTGAACGAGTCAATTGATTTCAAATGGGATAAAATCTTCATACAACGGATAGAAGCATTCTACAATGGCTAGGAGAGTTCTACGGCGTCCAAAATATCATCTTGAAGCCTACAAATAAAGGACGGTACTTCAGAGGATTGATAACACAAGTCCAGAGCGAAGTATACTTACCATTGTTCAAAATTATCTTCACATCGCTCTCAATTTGCTCTTAGCATATCCTAATTGTATTCAGTTGTACTGAGCTTTAGTTCTTCATTTTTATCATTGTTATTGTTGTGAGCTGAGTGATTAGAGGAGAATCACTTGGGAGGTAGGATTTGTGCTGGAAAATAAATCATTTGTAAGGTATAGCTTGAGCCAGAAGTCAAGTGAAGTTGGAAGAGTTCACACTGAACTAAAAAGTGTGTAGTAAAGAGCTTTGACAAAATCTTAAGTGGGAGCTTAGATAGAGGACGTAGGTCTTAAGCACCGACCCTCTATAAACACTATGTTTGCCTCTCTTCTCTTCTCTTTTACATTTCAATTTGGTTGTTTGTTTCATGTGTTTTAATTCTTTATTTTGTAGAACTTTGCGAAAAGATTAAAAGATCTATTCAACCCCCCTTCTAGATCGTTTTCATCGCTCAGTTTATTTTGAGCTCTAAATTGACAGGCCTGAAACCCCTTCTTCGTCACCTTAACCGTATTGTGTACAGCTATATTTCTAGTCACGTTCAGGAGGCTCAGTTGGAATTTCAACGAGATTATCAGGATTTCCAAAGCCAACCCGACAATGAAGTGCTGCGGATCTGAGTGAACAATCACCAAAAGCGGGTTATCTTTCTCTAAGATGCTGAACGACTCTTTTACAGTCAGAAGGCAAATTGTACTCATCTTACGGAGGTGTACAAGAGTACAAAGTACTTCCATGTCTTAGCTCGTAAACGGAGTCGCTCCAAATTGATCACTCACCTCACTAGAGAAGACGAATCTGAGACCACATCCATGCCTGAAGTGACGGGCACTATTCTTAATTTCTTTACAGACTTGCTTGGCACTACTTCCCCCCAATCCAGTGTGGATCCTTTGGTAATCTCTAATGGTGCAGTTCTTAGCACTGAAGCTTAATCTCGGCTGATCGCACCCATTACGGATGCAGATATCCAGCAAGTTGTCTTCAATATTGGCAACGATAAAGCACCGGGGCCAGATTTACAGCAGAGTTTTTTAAGAAGTAATGGCATTGTGTTAGACCGTGTGTCAGTGCGGTTGTCCATGAATTCTTCCGGAATGGTCATTTCCTTTGAAGGTTTAATCATACAATACTTACTCTTATTCCCAAGAACTCCAGGCTAAGGGTTTCTAACTTTCGGCCTATTTCCTACTCCTACCATAATGTGGTTTATAAAACAATTACAAAGATCTGACTACTCGATTATCTTCAGTTCTGGATACCATTATTGACCCTTCCCAATCCGCCTTCGTTGGCGGGCGTAAGCTGCGCGATAATATTTTCCTCGCCCAAGAACCAGTACATGGTTATAGTCAGAAGCGCATTTCCCCACGGTGTCTCCTTAAAATCGACCTCACTAAGGCATATGATACTGTTTTATGGGAGTTTTTATAGGAGATGATGCTTGGTCTTGGCTTCTCTTCTCAGTTTATTTTGTGGGTTATGGAATGTGTTACCACGGCTTCCTACTTGGTGTCGATCAACGGTACTTTACACGGCATGTTTTGGCAGCAACGGGGCCTCCGCTAAGGAGACCCTTTGTCTCCTTCCCTATTCCTCCTATGCTTGGATTACCTGTCCCGTGACTTGAAAAAGAGGACAGCCACCAGTCCTTTCAATTTCCACCCGAAATGTCATCTATTTGGTATCTCCCATCTAGCCTTTGCGGACGACCTGATGCTTTTCTTAAAGGGAGACATTCCTTCCATCAAGGTCTTAGTGGATGGGTTACAGACACTAAGTGATGTTGCTGGCCTGCGTGTCAACCCTTCCAAATCAAACATATTTCTTGGGGGAGTGCTGGGAGGGGAAAAAGATGCTATCTTGCAGCTTGTTCACTACCAGGAAGGACAATTCCCGGTTCGTTATCTAGGGGAACCATTGGCTCCACTGAAAATTTCTATGGCCCATTATTCATCCCTTATTGAAACAATTGAATCCTACCTCACAGCCTGGCAGGGGAAAAGCTTATCTTACGCGGGGAGGCTGACTCTGGTCCAATCGGTTATTCAGGGAGTATTAGCATTTTGGATGCAAGTCCTCTCTCTTCCTACTATTGTTCTCGATTGAGTCACGTTATTTTTGTAGGGTGGTAAACAATACCACGTTGCCTGGGATACCATCTGTGCCCCCAAAGATGAAGGTGGTTTGGGGTTGCGAAACTGTAAAGTTTGGAACAACACCCTATTGTCTACGGTGTTGTGGAATATTCAGGAGGAAGTCACCTTGTTGTAGACTTGATGGATTCATGCTTACCACTTGAGGGGTTCATCTGTCTGGGATTGGCAACCGCACTTTAGAAATTCCCCACTCCTCAAACGGCTGGCTCTGATCAGGGATTCACTGATGGCAAAATTAGGGGTTTAGGGAGTTCACCGCCTCTGTGTGGATGGTTTGTTGTCTTCGCACAAGGTCTACGAGCTTCTCCGTGCTAAGCAAGCATCACATCTTTGGATGTCACTCATGTAGCACCCCACTCTCGCAAGACCCGAACTCGACATCGACGGTGATATCCGAACCCGTGACCCGCGAGGGTGGCATGTTAGAGTATACAATCCAAATTCAGTATATAAATTTTTTTTTTTGAAACACTGTGCAAAAGTTTGTTTCCAAAGTGGGCCAAATAATTTTAAAAGTCGACAGCCCATTGTTTTCAAAACTTTACAATCAATATAGTTTCACTAGTCGATTTGGGGCCCAATTCCATTTCTAACTCATTTCAGTTACAAGCCATATCACTTTGAGCCATTAGGGCCCATTCGAAGGTAAAAAAAGTTCACAAACATTTCCAATTGGGACTCATTAATATACACAACAATATTCACATTTAATCAATCCCATTTACTCAGATTCCCTGAAATGTGCAAAAATACACTGTACAAAAATTGCAAAAATACATGTTATACAAAATCCTAATACAGACACGAACTGATCCCGACTTCTAACTTTCCCTCGTGAGTAGTAAGTCTACTCCCGTTGCATAACGGGGTAATCTTCTGAATCCTGAAAATAGATGCAAATTTTGGATGAGTTTTGTGAACTCAGTGAGTGACCATTATCGATGGTTCACCCAAATCACTCAACTCATAATTACATTCCCATGATCTCACATTTCATATTCACAATCAATTCAATGTCATGTTCACATTCAATACAATTTCACATTCCCATTCACTGAATCTAACACTCCCATGCAACTCAATTAAGTCAATTTCATTCAATACAAGCAAGTCAATCCCATTCAATACAATTAAGTCAATCATATTATGCATATGTATATGCAATTCGCTTCCCATTTATTACTTTGTTGTGACCGAGTGCCTAAACTGTCCCATGTAGGACTCATTGATAATTGTCCCATATAGGACTCATTGATAATTGTCCCATATAGGGCTCATTGAACGTTGAGCCTGAGGCTCTGAATCACTTTTGAGTTCGAAGCTCATTTTCACTCGTTGAGCTTTAAGCTCTAATCATTGGCTACTCTGGTCACAACTACATTATGTTTTATGCATTCATGATATGGAATGCAATAATCACACATTTACACAAATCATTCGATTATTTGTTTCCCATGTCATCGGACCTTAGTCCGGCATTTGACATTAAGTCGAGAATTCACACTTCCATTTATGTACAATACACATTCAAATCACATTTATCAATCATATTCAGTACACTTAGTTCATTCAATTCACATTCAATGAGCACTTCAATAATACAATTGCCAGTACACAGTCATCGGACCTCCTGTCCGGAACCCATATTCAATCACAATCAATATCACTATTTAATAATCACTCAATGTATGAATTTGATTCAATTTGAACATAACCAGATAAACCATAAAATAAGACCATCTAGGTCTACTCA
>JAOQMR010000007.1:16207617-16224440 GCA_027563865.1 Erythroxylum pelleterianum
ACCCCCTTTTATTCTCTTCTTGTAACTAACTCTCACATGACTCACCTAATTTCCCACTTTACCCTCACCTAAAGCCTATATTGCCTTATTTTGCCCCCTTTATTGCTATATTTCTGCTAGTCTCAACAATACCCCCCCCCCCCAAAAGAGCCCACCTTGTCCTCAAGGTGGGAAGAAGGGCTGAGTGACGTCTTCGGGTATATTTGGCTGAAGACACATCACTTGTCTGACCAGCTCATCCTCTTCTTCCTTTAACTATACCAGTTGTTCTTCATCAGCTAGAAGGATGTGAAACTGCTTCTCCCCATATACATGCCCTAAAGTGTACTTCCCGTCACAACGGTAGCAGAGTCCCTGCTGCCTCTTACGTTGTAGTTCTTCGGCGGTCAATCGCTTGAATGGAAAAGTTTGCTCTCTTCGGAAACTCGGTCAGCCTTCGTTACTTGAGCTAGCACCCCATCTCGCCAGCGATCGACCTGGCGTCGGGCCATTTCTGGAGTTGAGTCTCACCGTCGGAGTCGCAGCTTTCCCTTCTTCGATCGGCCTACGCTCGGACACCCAGGGAGAGATCTGTAGATTAGGGTTCACCAATGGAACCTCTGTCATGCCCCATATGTTGGAACCCGACAACTCCGATACCCCAAGAGGCTTCGGTGTTTTGTCGCTGCGGGAGGGCTGATCCAACAAAGCCCAATTTCTGCCCTCCGTCATCTAGGCCATCTCCATGAGTTGCACTAATCACTCGGGTTGAGCCATTTGAACCTCGACCCGTATGTCATCCTTCAACCCGTTCGTATAAGCTGTTGTCACCACCTCCATCGAGACTTCCCGCAGCATCGAAGTCACCACCTCAAACCGCTAATTATAATCAGCTACCGTCCCTGTCTGCTGCAATTTCAGTAGTTCCGCCAATGGGTTTCCCACCGTGGAGCTACCAAATCATCGAACCACTGCCCTCTTGAACAACGCCCATTCCGCTATTGGTGACCAGTTCTGCCTCCATTGATACCAGCTCAGAGCTTCGCCTTTCATGCACACCGCTGCAGCTAGCAACCACCGATCTTCTGGCACACCGTTCAAATCAAAGTATCGCTCCACCCGAAACACCCAACCAAACGGTTCCTTTCTATAAAACAGAGGGATCTCAAGCTTCCGATAGCTCTTCTCTCCTCGTATCGGGTCGGCTTGTGCTGAGGTCTCTCCTTCAAACTTTTGATCTGATTCTTCTTCCATCTCTCCAACAACTTCATTATTTTTCCTTTTACCTTCCGTTCTTCTTAAGATGTCGAATATGGAAGCAATGTCCCCAGCCACCTTATCAAACTTAGCTTCCATTCCCGCAATATCCTCAACTACCCTCAACATCTCTTTCTCTACGTTATCAACTCTAGCTTCCATTCTCGTAAAGACCATTCCCTAACACAACCTAGCTCTGATACCAATTGTTAGAGACCAGTTTCTCTAACAATGGTCCAACTTCTAATACCGAAACATGCACTTCAGTAAACACACACACAGAACAGAACAAACACAGAAATGGAGATAAAAGGAATATCGGTCACTATTATTTCCTAGCTAGACTTCGAGGGCTAGCAACCTCCACAATACCAAATCACTAAATCATACCCGAATGCCCATCCTCCTCCCCCTAACCCCCTTTTATTCTCTTCTTGTAACTAACTCTCGCATGACTCACCTAATTTCCCACTTTACCCTCACCTAAAGCCTGTATTGCCTTATTTCGTATTCCCCCTCTATTGCTATATTTCTGCTAGTCTCAACAGACTATAAACAAGCAATTGGTTGGACCTTGGTGCACATAAAAGAGATCGCATTCTCCTCGAACTTGACTCCAAACCTGTAAGAGACCCTCAACGTAAGTTGAATCCAACAATGAAAGATGTGGTGATGAAGGAAATTCTGAAACTATTAGACTTAGGAATTATCTTCCCTATTTCTGATAGTCAATAGGTAAGTCCAATATATGTGGTTCCAAAAAAATTTGGCTTTACATTGGTTAAAAATGAAAGTAATGAATTGGTACCTATGAGATGGCAAACTGGATGTCGGACGTGTATTGATTTTCTCAAGTTAGTTAGATACCCACAAGGATGGGGTCGAGGAGGATGTAGAAGTAAAGGAGGTCGAGGTGGTCATGGAGGAAGCTGGAATGCTTTAGTGAATGCAGTCCATGCATAGGGACGTGGACAACCACTCTAAGAAGCAAACCAAGAAAACAGTATAGCAGTGGGATGTGTTACCATTCTAGGTGTTACCAATAAGCAATTGCAACAAATTATGGCAATTTTAAATAAAAATAGTGCAGTAATACAGAGAAATTTAACGGTACAAAAAGTCCCATGTGTTGGATAATTGACAGTGGTGCATCACCATATGATAGGAAATTATGCATCTTTACGGGATGTATATGATGTGGGCCCTTCTCGTATTGGTTTGCCTGATGGAGATCAAACTACCTCCACTAAGGAGGATCGTGTGGAGTTGGAAAATGACCTAGCATTGAGACGAGTCCTTTATGTGCCAAAATTGCAATGCAACTTGATTTCTCTTGGTCAATTAATTAATGACACAAATTGTTTCATCATATGTACTAATGAGCTTTTTTTATACAAGACCACAGTACGAGGACCTTGATTGGTATAGGTGAACTGATTGATGGGCTCTACCTTTATCATCCCATGGCATTGACATATGCTAACAATAAGTGTGGGGTGGATTACTTCGCTTTGTGGCCTGAGCACTTAGGTTCCAGGCTAGTTTACCACTTGAAATTTGGGGAGATTATGCATTTACAGCAGCATATCTTATAAACCATACTCCAATCCCTCTTCTAAACGTGAAAAATCCATATGAGATGTTATTCAGGAAGTGACCATCCTATACAAATATTAAAACCTGTGGATGTTTATGTTATGCCTATCGCAAGCCTCATAACAAAGACAAATTTGAAGCACATAGCAAGAAAGGATGGCTTGTGTATGACATAGAAACAAGAATTCTTTTTTATTTCTAGGGACATAGATTTTGAAGAAATTGTCTTTCCCTTTATTAAACCTATGCAATCATCTTCACCCACAATAACAAGCCTAGTTACACCCACTGTAGTTGATAAGGGGATAGAGATTTTGGAGCCTCATCGTGATGTGCAGCATATGGAGGTGAGGGGGAGTCCCTCATATGGGCATGTAGGTACAGAAGGATTTGGTGTAAATACAACAACAAACAACACTCAACCACCCACTTGCCTGCAAGACTATATATGTTACATTGCTCAGTGCATTTCCTTATCATCAGATTCATCCTCGTTAATTGGATCATCAGGTACTCGCTATCTTATAGTTCATTATGTAACTTGTGATAATTTTTATTTGGCATATAGAAAATTTTTGGCAGTAATTACAATAGGTAAAGAAACAGAATCTTTGGAGAGGCAGTAAAAGACAATAGATGGCGTCAAGCAATGAAGGAGGAGATTGATGCACTTGAAAAGAATAACACTTGGACAATTACATATATGCTTATAAGAAAAACAATGATTGGATGTAAATGGGTATATCGGATTAAGTATAGTTCCAATGGAACTGTGCAATGCTATAAGGCACACCTCATTGTTCTTAGGAATAATCAAGTTTTCAAGATTGATTATAATAAGACCTTTGCTCCTGTGGCAAAGATGGTTAGTGTTCGAACTTTTCTTACTGTTGTTGCGGCAAAAGGCTGAGAATTGCATCAAATGAATGTAAACAATACACTCCTATATAGTGATCTCCATGAAGAAGTGTATATGCGGTTGCCACTAGGATTTTCCGCTTTACATTTAGGAAAAGTATGTCGTCTATAGAAGTCACTTTATAGGTTGCGCCAAGCTCTACAAAACTGGTTTGCTAAACTTGCAGGAGTGTTGTGGGAGTATGGTTTTCTACAATCATATGCTGACTATTTGTTGTTTACCTTTAGAAAAGGCGTTGTCTTACTCAATGTTCTTTTGTATGTTGATGATCTTGTCATAGCTGAAAATGTCTCATATGCAATTTAGCAATTTAAGAATTATTTGCATCAACATTTTTACGTGAAAGATTTAGGTGCACTAAAATACTTTCTGGGAATCGAAATAGCTTGTGGACTCAAAGGATCATTTTTATGTCAGCAACATTATGCTTTAGACATCCTTGCAGAAAGTGGTTTCCTAGGGGCTAAGCTTGCTCATTTTCCCATGGAACAACATCACAAGGTTTCATTAGCTATTGGTGAATTGATGAAGAACCTTGAACAATATAGGCATCTAGTGGGAAGACTAATTTATTTGACTATAACACGTCTGGAGCTTTGCTACTCAGTGCACGTGCTAGCGCAATTCATGCAGGCCTCACTTTTGGCATAATATGAAGCATCAATGAGAGTTTTGTTACACCATCATAGTGATCTCCAGCTTTATGCATATTGTGACTCAGACTAGGCCATTTGCCCCTTAAGTAGACGATTACTCATAGGCTATTTTGTCATGCATGGCCAATCCCCTATATCTTGGAAGACAAAAAAAACAACACACTGTGTCAAGGTCATTTGCTAAAGCTGAATATTGATCTATGGCAACCACAACATATGAGCTTACTTGGTTAAAGTCTTGCGGTTATTTTGTGATAGTCAAGCGGCCTTGCATATTGCTACCAAACCTATTTTTCATGAGAGAACAAGCTAAGGTCATCAACTGGTAGACATTTTTACAAAAGTACTTGGAAAACGGCAATTTGATTATTTCCTCCTTAAGTTTGGCATTTTAAATCTTCATGTGCCAACTTGAGGGGGACTATTGGGAATATATGACATATATCATATATGTAAAATATGGAAATATTAATATGTATTTATTTATGTAATCTTATATGTAAGATAGGTTGATGTGTCTTGTGCGTGTGTGTGTATATATATATAAAAAGGAAGGCAATTCATCCATAAAATCTTTAATTTCTCGAAGATTAGTTCAGCAGATATGAAGTCACCCAAACAGGAGTAGAGTGTGTCGAGAGCATTACAAACATATATTTCTGAAGAAAACCTAAAAACTATGGCATGAAGTTGATCCCCAGTATCAAAAAGCATTATTTTGGTGCAAGCACTTGAGACGCTTGAAAACGCGCAGGGAGTAGGGAGAATTCTTGATGCATGCATTTGGTAGAAAAGTTGAAAAGGTTTTTCTTCAAAATTTGTTATGTGAAAAACTAGAGAATAACATGGAATGTCGCAATTCAAGTTACTTGTCTTGAAAACAATTTGTATAGTTTGAGAGAGTTACATTTCTCGTAGTTTATTAGGAGGCATTTGAGACTTAATTGGGAGACCCGTGCTGTGCTCCCACGTCGTTGTCATTTTCGCCCCTGTAAAATCACTCCGTTTTCCTGCGCTGAGAACCTCTCCAGCGTACGACACGCGTTCCATTTTTGTGTGGTACACGTAATCAAAAAGATATCAAAGTAGCCAACACGGATACCTTTTTTTTTGTCAAGACGCCGGCCTAATGCATATTTCAACTTTAAAGAGTTAAAAAAAACAAAAGATTTGGCTTACCTGAGGGCGGTTCACATGCGATTATTCTATAAAGATAAACAAAGGTTAAGTCCAAAGTAAATTTGATTAACTAAATCCTCCTTAATTGACAATTGTTTCATTTTTAAAAAATAATTATTAATCTTAGGTCATGTGCTAATAAAAATCTGCATTAGTTAAAAATTAATATACACACATATATATACATTAGTTAAAAATAAAATTGCGTATTACTTAATTTTCTTATACCCTGCCGCTGCCTCTATATACATTAGCTAAAAATAAAATTACGTATTACTTAATTTTGTTATACCCTACCTCTATCGTTATTTATTTCTATTGATGTATATGCACCTCTATTAAATGGAAAACAAGAGCTCCAATTTGTTGTTGGTAGTTTGGGCCTGGACCCTTCCTTTGACTCCATTCCCCTTTTTAAAGACGAGATACTCTCGTTAGACAAGCAAATCGACGTACGTCAATTCGTCAATTACATATTGATAATTGATATACGGATTATATTAAAAATGAAAGATATACATACAATTGACGCTCTCTTTGCTCTAATATATGATAGAACTTATGCAGCCATCAAAAACAAAACATATAATTCAAAAAAGAGAGAAGAGTTAAAAAACCGAATTTTCTAAATAGAGAAAGGTATTTATTATCAAGATCAAACATTATGTCTTCTTCCAAGTATGTGAAAATTATTAGTTTTAAGATTTTTTATAATATAGTGAAATCAATTTCTACTAACAAAAGTAAATTTTATTTTTAAAGTTGTGAAATATTATGACACTAATTAAAATATAATATATAAATAAAAATATGTAATATCTACTTATAAGAAGTATAATTGAGTTCAAATATTTTTTACGCACTATAAATGTTCTTATAATTATTTTTATTACAATAAGTATATTAGATTTTATTAAATAAGTCTTTAAAATTTGCAAAACAAAACTTTTCTGGTCGAAATTGCATAATTGTACAACCAAAAAAATGTAAAACTTTTTAAATGTGTTTTATTTAAAAAGTAAAAAATTTAAACTAATTTTATAATAATATTTTATATCATATTTTTTTAAATACTTCCTCATAATTTTATTTTTTATTAATTATATATTGCTAAAACACTAATTAAGAATTCAATTTTTAAATATTTTTAAATGCATGCTGCATAAAATATTTAAAACAAGATAATTAAAGCTAATCAAATATGTATATTGTTAAATGTAAATAAAGAAGATAAAAACTTATTAGTTTTACTTAAATTTCAAATTTAGATTTAAATATGAATATATAAATAACTAATTTGATTATAATTTTTATAATAAAATAGTTTTTTTCATAATATAAAAACTATTTAAAACTTAATTATATTCAATTTTTATTTTCAATTCAAAATATAATTATTTAAAACATAAATTAATATCATTTTTTCTCATCGTGAGAGTATAAAAAATACTAAAAATTTTATAAAACTTAGAAAATTAAAAATTTATCCTATAAAAATTAAATATAAATTATTTGTAATCATTGATAGTGAATTAGTAAAATTATATATAAATGAAGGTATATTAAACAAAATTTTTATACAATTATAGAAAATAAAATGATAATTACATATCATTTAATTAATTATATTAATTAGAAAAAATATAAAATATTTGGACTAAAGAAACGGTATATCGAATTATTTTTAGTATAAATATAGTGCATATAACCGCTATAGCTTCTTGTGTTTGGATTACTCCACTAATTTTAAGAGTCGAAGTCATACCAAGTATGCCCCGCTTTGATTACTGACATTGAACCTTACGACAGCATACAGTTAACTCAGAGTTGGCTCCTCTTTGCATTCTTGGACATTTCTACTTTTCTTACGATAAATTTTTTTTGGGAAATGCGAGAATATATAAAAGTCTTGCCACTTGATCAACATCAAAGCTAACATAAGCAAGTCCAAATTGTATCGAGGATATCGAGGTTAAGATTGCTTTTCATACTAAAAGAAACCTAAAAAGGAGGGTTGAATCGATGTCCGGTCGTTAAAACTTCAACAAAGCTCGTGATTGCTTGCTATATTACGCCAAAGCCAAGCCCTATTGTCCAAGCGACAAATTGGCTAGCTGTGAACCGCATTCAAAAATAGCCAATCACCTGTGGTCTTATAAGATAACTAATTAATGTCCAATTTGACGATTATCTAACTCTATTATGAGATATGTGACCGATAAGATTACAGTAGATAGACACCAATTCTAAAAAATGAAGATCATGTGAGAGGATCATTTGAAGATAGTGAAGATTTTCATAGATAGGAATGTATCATTCTTAAGTTAAATATAATCTCTTATCTTGTTAGTTATGATGTAGATAAATTCTATCAGATAGAGTCCTATTTAGATAGGGATATTATCTTATTGGATAATGTGATGTAATCTGATTAAGATAAGATGTGATCTAGTTTGTTCAGTTCAATTAGGATTATCAATTGTAAGCTAGAGGAGCTTATAAATAGCTTATTAGAGCTAAGAAGTGATAGTGAGTGTTGTCACAATGTTCAAAAATAAGAAAAAAAAAATAGATAGAGGGCAAAGAAGGTTAGATTCTCATCCTTGTTTGATTGTTTTTGGGGATTAGTTTGAGGGTTTGTTGATTGTGATATCAACTTTGGTTTCAATAATGAAACTTTGTGAGACAACTTGTTGTGGGGAGAAGGGGGTGAGGGATCAACTTTTTCTAAAATCCTTATTGAGTTTAGTGGATTTATTTATCAATTTGCCCTGTAATTTTTTCCCTGTACATTGAAGAGTTTTCCACGTTAAATCTTGGTGTTTGTTCCCTCGTTTAGTTTCTTATTTTCGCATTGTTCTACTACTGCAATTTCAAGAGTTATTACTTGTTGTTAATATTCGATTGACTTTTTAGAGAGTTGTGTTATTTTTCTCCTAATAAGATCAAAGCCATCATAATAGAAGGTGAAAACAACTCTATGATCAAGTTAACGTCATTAAATTACTCGATATGGAGGCCCATGATGGAGGACCTTTCGTATTGCAGGGATCTCTTTGATTCTAATGATGTGCACAGAGGTGTGAAATATATGATCCTTGAAAACCTAAAAAGATGTCGGACAAAGAATAAGAAAAGATGAAGTGGAGAACATTGGGTACTATAAGACAATGGATTGATATTAGCATATTCAATCATGTGTCTCAAGAAACAGATTCTTTTGAGCTATAGAAGAAGCTAGAAGGTCTGTATGAAAGGAAGACTGCTTACAACAAGGCCTCTCTGATTAAGAAGCTTGTGACTTGAAGTTGAAGGCTGGAAAATCAGTGTCGAAGCATCTAAGTGTCGAAGTATCTAAGTGATTTCTAGGACATAATCAACAAATTGACTACAATGAAGATCATTTTTTATGATGACCTCCAAGCTCTGTTCCTATTGAGTTCATTACTGGATAGTTGGGGAACATTGATGGTAACGATTAGCAACTCAACTTCTGAAGGTGTGCTTTTTTTGGATGTAATCTAAAAGAGTATGCTTAATGAAGAAATTAGAAGAAATGAGATTGAAGTTGACAACGTGCAGACTTTCGTGGCAAAAAGTAGGGGGAGGAATAAGAGTAAGGGTCCTAATGGTCATGGCAAGTCTAAAACTGTTCAAAGTTTAAAGGTGACAAAGACGTAAAGACATGATACTATTGTGATAAGTTAGGACACATTAAAAATTTCTGCTATAAGTGGAAGAGGGATTAGAAAAAGGAAGCTCATCAGGATGAGGATGATTTTGATGATAAGAGTACAACTGCAATTACTTCAAGTACAGATGATGAGGTGACACTAGTTTGTGTAACTTGTGAATGCTTTCGTGTCAACAATGTTGGTTTAGAATGGTTGATCGACATAGGAGCATCTTATCTTTATGTTCCAAAGAAAGAGTACTTCTCAAGCTACAAGAGTGAAGATTTTGGGAGTGTCAAGATGGGAAATCAAAGCTCTGCGAAAATAGTCGGCATGGGTGATATCCGAGTTTAGACAAATGTTGGATGCTTACTAATAAAGCAAATACACGTAAGAGGGGGTGAATTGTGTGTGACTTAAATGTTTTTTTGCAAGTTACTTTCAATTAGTATAAAGACAGAGGCCGGTTAAAAGTAAAACAATATGAGCTTGTCAAACAATAATAGCTTGTTAAACGACAAGAGTCTGCTAAAGTATAAGTCTTGTTGAAAACAATAAAAAAAGGAAGGTGTCTGTTAAAACGAAAGGAACCGTTAGCAGGTTCAAAAAAGAAGGGAACTATTATAAAAGTGAAGGAGCCTCTTATTGAAATGAACACACACACAATATAATGTGAAAATATAAAAGAAAAGGAGAGAGAGAGAGAGAGAAGAAGGACGCATTTGATTTATACTGATTCGGTTTACAACCCAAGCCTACGTCCAGTCCCCAAGTATCCAACTTAGGTGTTTCACTATAAAATCAAGTAGTAATTTGACGAGCCTCTTCAAGCTCCCGAGTACATATTTTTTGCAGGTTCTCCAATCTTATACACTCGAAGTGTATAACAAGCTTCTAAAAGCTCACAAAAAAATAAAAATGTAGAATTATAAACAATTTCTCTCTTGATAGAGTGATTTCATTTTCTAAGGCATAATAAGAACGATATGATTCTTAAGAATATAGATGCTGGTCAAATTTTTTGAAAGTTTGTGTATGCTCGTTGCTTCACAAATGCTTTTGCCTTTTCTTAAATAGTCAATTTCTTCAACTAGCTATTGCTTCCCTTGCATCCTTAGTTAACTAGATGGATTTAAATTTGAACAACTTTGATGTCATCTTTAGCAAAAATCTTCCAGTGATCACGTGGCTAATATACGACCTTCATAATTAGTAGGATCCTTTCGAATAAACCATTTCTAATAAGGTAAGTTCATAAAGAAGGTTCCTGCAAGAAAGGAAGTGTATTTCTTATGATTTTTATTTCCTTTTGAGAATAAACCCATTAGCAATAGAAGGAAATACGTCCAATTTGAAATTTGAAATATTATGTAGTTATCATTAAAATCATTAATAATAAACTTGAAGCTAACAATCTCCCCCTTTCGATGATTACAGGCAATAATAGATATATTTTTCAAAATTCAAAGAGATAATAGATGATTTCGAAAGATAACTGTAACTTTTTTTATGTTCAGACATAATTAGAAGGAGCCTGTCTCGTAAGAAAGGAATCTATCGTTTATATATCACATATTTTCAAAAGTTCAATAGCATAATCAATCATATATATAATCGAGGTAGCATTGAGAAATATTCATTAAGCAGTATTAAGAAATATGCATTATATCATGATATATGTAGCAAAAAATATATCAACATACACTCTCCCCCTTTGTCATTAACAAAAATAATAGAGGAGTACAAGGAGGAAGTGAAATAAAAAGAATGAAATATGATTAAAAAAATCAATTGACATAGTCAGTGAGGAGTTTCCTAAAGAGAATTTGTAAATCCATGACTTAGTTTTGGAGGCTATCAATTTGTTCGCGTATTTGATTCTGATTAGAGCGAATGTCCCTCAGTTGTTGCAAGATCAGGTCATTTGTGCTTTGCAAAAGAACATGAGCTGACTTTTGTGTGGTTGGATTCAAGATACTTGCAACTTTTTCTGACTTCTTTTCAACCACATGTTGTCCTTCATCTTCTAACAAAACTGGTAAGGAGTGGAATAATGAAATTTTACTGGTTTATACCAATTCAGGTTATCAAACGACACTCGAAAATATGCAAAAATCTTAGTCAACAACATTCCATAAGCTAGACCACCAGTTGTGTTCTTGTGTTTTCTCTTTTCTACTATGAACTTCAGGATCATTGTCGGGAGATTCATCTTATTGCCTTTAACAAATTGTAAACCGTATACGAGTCTAGAAGATTACACCTCTCTATTGAACTACTCTTTGCAAAAATGGAGGAAGCCAAAATAGATGTAAGGAATCTTAGTAGAAGGTCCAAATGTTTGCACCACGGTCTCTCTTCATGAGCATTTTTAGTATTCATACAAGTGAAGTTCACTACTTCTCTCAGGTCAATGTCAGCAATGTCCCACTTATGACAAAGAAGGTCGGTCCTACCTTTAGGAACTATAGTCAGAATGTTTCCTTAGATTTCTTCTGTAACTAGAATCTCGCAATCGCGTACCTAACAGATGACTGCCAGCTTCTTATCAATTTCTTCCTTTCTCGTATATGTGTAAAAACATTTGACCAATTCATCACACACAGTTTCACCCAGGCTTAAGAAATTCTCCTAACCAATAACAAGAAAATAGGGAATGATGTGAATACCTATATCATCGAATAAATGGGGAGGCAAGAAGCGTCCAGCTACCACCTTTCTCTTCTTGTAGCGCATTTTGTATCTTACTTCAGCCTCTATTGACCGAAATAACTTCACTAGTGCTGAAGCTTCTCCCTTCTGAAGAATTGTTAGTTTCTTCGATTTTGTTTTTTTGGCCTTAAGGATTTGTATTTATTCGAATAATGCCTCTTCGAGGAATAACTCATTCCTTGTAATGACATCTTTAATATTTTCTTCAGCCAAAGGCTCTTTGACTTTTCTTATTTCTTCCCTTTTTCTTTTCTTTGATTCTTTTTCGTTATCTCTTGCCTCAATAGTTTCTTTTTGTGGAGCTTGTTTTGTAACATTTCCTCGAGTCTGTGATATTCTTTCCAACCAAGAACGTTCTTCATCTGAACTATCATCATTAATTACCCTGTGCACTTCAGGCATTTTCTTCTCTTTAGGATCAGGTTTAGGAATTTTAGAAGTTTTTGGAGTAGGAATGGGTAGGGAGAGAATAGGTAAATGGAATCTCACATTTTTTAGTAACTCCCCTTACTAAAATCTCTTCTTCTTCTTCACTTTCTTCTTTCTTTTCTTCTCCCTTTTCTTTTCTTTCTTCTTCTTCTTCTTTTGAGTTAGAAGCATATTGTTTTTTCGATTGTTTCTTCTTTGTCATCTGAAGAGGAATCAGGATAATCTAGAGACAACATAGCAACAAGCTTCCTTTTCATATCTTTTGGGGTCTCCTGACTGGATATTTATAAAGCTTGGAGCTTTAAGGAGACAAAGACAGGTTCGGTAGTAATGTCCAGAGGACCTACTATGGGAGACAAAGGCGAGGAATCAGAAGCAAAGGTTTGTTTATGACGAGGTGTTTGGCCATGCCTAGAAGTTGAGGCCAAAAATTTCTTTTGTCCTTTTGATTTTGTTCTTGCCATTGTAGGTGAGCTTGGTGAAGTTTGAGAGAGCAAACAAGAGGCAATGAAAAGAGTTACGGAGCAGAGAGAAAACAGAGAAGACGAGAGAAGTTTGCTTAAGGTATGTACTAAGTGATTCCTAAGCGTTGATCTCGTTAGAGGATGAGTAGACGTATAGGCCAGAAGAAGAAGCGTAATTAGTTGTGTATCTTCTGACAGGCACGTACTTAGATTTGTCAGACTTCATGCGTATTTTCAAAAAAGGTTTAAACATCGCCATTAATGACTTCCTATTTTTAAGACACGTGTCATTTAGAATGTCAACCCGAGAGAAGCTTTTTAAAATAAAGGAGCCTTCTAAACTAGAAGGGGCCTACTAAACGAAGAGAGAGTTTCTAAAGAATCAGAATAGAAGGACCTTGTTAAAAGAAAGGCAGGCAAAGACAAGTACTAGAGAATATTTATGCAGAAATAATATCAGAGAATTTGCACATACCAAGCTCTTTTCTTAACACACAAAATCTATCCTTAGGGAGTGGCTTGGTGAAAATGTCAGCTACTTGATTCTCAATATTAACATGCAAAAGATCAATGGTTCCTTCTAAAACATGATCTCTAATAAAATGATGTTTGATTTCAATATGCTTAGTTCTAGAATGATGCACAGGATATTTAAAAAGATTTATAACACTCGTATTATCACATAATATAGGAGTATGAGAAAAGTTTAGAGAAAAATCCTGTAGTTGATGCTTCATCCATAAGATTTGAGCACAACAGCTAGCAATTGCTATGTATTCCACTTCAATCGTCGAAAGTGTTGTGCAATTTTGCTTCTTGGAGGACCAAGATACCAAACATCCTCTAAGAAATTAACAGTGACCGTTAGTGCTTTTTCAATCGACTTTATCACCTGCAGAATCTGCATCACAGTAGCCCACTATGTCAAATGAATCAGGTTTTGGACACTATAGTCCAAAATTTATAGTTTCGTGGAGATATCGAAAGATTCTTTTAACTGCTTAAAGGTGGCTTTCTTTTGGATTTGATTGAAAGCGTGCACGAAGACACACACTAAGCATAATGTCTGATCTTAAGCTTGTAAGATATAGAAGTGATCTAATCATTCCTCTATACTTTGTCTCATCTATAGCTTTACCCTCTTCGTCTTTATCACATACATGGGAGTACCCATCAGTTTGGCATTCTCAAAATGATATTTCTTGATGAATTCCTTTATTTTGTCTTGGCTAATGACGATTTCTTTTTCTATTTTGTCTGATTTGTAATCCAAGAAAGAATGATAGTTCTCTCATCATGCTTATTTCAAACTCCCCCTGCATTAATGTTGAGAATTCTTCATAAAAGGATGGATTAGTAGCACCAAATATTATGCCATCAAGATATATTTGCACTATGAATAAATCATTCTCCATTCTCTTAATAAATAAGGTTTTATCGACCTTTCCTCTTTCAAAGTTATTCTCAAGCAGAAAGTTACTTAACCTCTCATATTATGCTTGAGGTGCCTGCTTTAAACCATACAGAGCTTTAGTTAACTTCATCATGTAATCTAGATGGTTTTCATCTTCAAAACCTAAGGGTTGCTTAACAAATACTTCTTCGTTAATGTAACTATCTAAGAATGCACGTTTAACATCCATTTGGATCAACTTGAAGTTCTATATCATACAAAGGCAAGTAGAATTCTAATTGATTCCAATCTAACAACAGGTGTATAAGTTTCATCAAAGTCAATACCTTCCTCTTGATTGTAACCTTGAGCAACAAGTCTAGCTTTATTTCTTACCACTTTACCATTTTAGTGAAGTTTGTTTCGAAATACCCACAGAGTCCCAATGATTGACTTGTTTTGAGGGCGAGGTACTAGATTCTAGACTTTTTTTTTATCAAATTGATTCAGTTTGTCTTTCATGGTTGAAACCCAATTTTCATCAGTAAGGGCCTCTTCAATTGTCTTTGGTTCTATTTGTGAGATGAGAGCAACAAAGTTGTTCTTGAACGATTATCTTGTTCTTAGACTTTCAGAAGGATCTCACATAATATATTGATGTGTATCAAGACCTCTCCATTCTCTCGGCGTTTTTCATTGCATAGGCTCCTGCTGAGATGAAGGAGCTTGCTTTGTTTTAACTTCAGAGGGGCCTTCTTGATTTTGTAATTTTGAAGGTATTATAGCAGTAGTTTGATTCTCCGATATATTTTTAGGTACCAATGGATGCTCTTCATCATCTGATTCAATTGCTGTTATCGAAGGTAGTGCTTTATCAAATACCACATGTATCAATTCTTCTATCTGCTTTGTTCTTTTATTACATACTCTGAATCCTTTACTAGTTGTAATGTAGCCCAAAAAGATAGCTTCATCTAATCTCGCATCAAATTTTCCAAGGTTGTCTTTTCCATTGTTTAGAACGAAACACTTGCAACCAAATGCTCAAAAGTAAGCACCATTTGGTTTTCTTCCTTTCACAATTCATAGGGGGTCTTTTTCATAATAAGTCTTATGAGATATTTGTTAAGTACATAACATGTCATGGATAATGCTTCTACTCAGTATCTATGAGGTAGTCCACTTTCACACAATATGGTCCTGACTATATCAACCAAAGTTCTATTCTTTCTCTCTACAACTCCATTTTACTGAGGCATCCTTGGACAAAAGAAGTTGTGAGTTATACCATTATTGTCATGGAATTCTTCAAACTTTTTGTTATCAAATTCTCCTCTATGATCGCTTCGAATTAAAGTGATGCAGTATCTTTTTCTATCTAAATTTTTCTGCAAAACTTCTCAAACACTTTAAAAGCATTATCCTTTTTTGATAAGAATTAAACCCATGTAAATTTGGAGTAATCATCTACTAAAAAAATCTTAATGTTTACCACCAAAACTTTGAGTCTTAGTGGGACCGAATAAATCTATGTGCACAAGTTCAAGTGGTTGGCTAGTAGACACAATATTTTTAGGAGGAAAGTTGCTTCTGACTTGTTTACCTTTTAAACAAACCTCACAAACCTGATTACTTTCGAACTTTAAGGTTGGTAGTCCTCTTACTAACTCGTTTTTGGACAATTTTGATAGAATGCTCATGCTGGCATGTCCAAATCTTCTCTGCCATTTAAATGAATCCTTTTCTAGAGAGACAAAACACTTAATACTTTGTGAGGACATATCTTCCAGTTGAGCACAATATACATTCTAATTTCTAGGACCAACAAACACAATATTATCATTATGAGTATCGATAATTTCATAATGAGATGTATAGAAAATGGCTTTGTAACATTTTTCACATAACTAACTCACACTTAGTAGGTTATGTTTCAAATCATCAACAAAGAGAACGTTATCAATAGGGGTAGAGTCAGAATCACCAATTTTATCAATTCCGCAGACCTTTGCTTTATTTGTTGTCTGTAAAGTCAACATTACCTTCGTCCTTTCTTTCAATGTAATTTAAGTGTGATATTTCAACTATCATGTGTCTTGAATAGCCACTATCAACTATATATTGATTCTCCTTTGTCTCTGTTTTGAAACATATATACAGAAAGCATTATCTCAATTAAAGTACCCAAATTTGTCTGGGTCCTTTCGAGTTAGTAGTTTGACCTTTCAGTCTCCAAACATAGAAATGAGATAATTTCTTTTTACGAAAATTACAAGAATGACTAATGTGACCATGCTTACCATAGTAATCAGATAGAACAGTGAACAATAGTTGTTATTGTTGGATCACGTATGGCCCGAGTATTCACAATACACTGCGAAAAAGACCATGCATGTAACACCCAAATACCCCCTGGGAGGATATGTGGATGCCACCCAAGACAGAACAAACAAAACCAAAACATTTCACACATGCATTACACACATATAATACATCTCATACTTTCCAGAAACAAATCCAAAGAATATTTACAGGCCCAAATAAACTAAACAAAATACATATTCG
>JAOQMR010000007.1:16233159-16243953 GCA_027563865.1 Erythroxylum pelleterianum
TATGTATATATGATCTGTTAGGGATGGTTTTGTGGATAAGAGAAAGGGGAAGGAAATTTTTAGATCTGTTAATTTTTTGTCCGAATCAATCCGAAGTTTCATTATACCAATGTACCTGAAAAATGCCATGTATGCATGCCAAAATCTAACCCTTAATTTGGGGCGTTACAATGCAACAACATGAAGTATAACCGAAAATACTCAGGATGTACGAAAATACCTTTTTGCCGTGGATTGAGAGGGAGTTGAGATCTCCACAACTCTTCATCTGATGATTTATTTGCCTATTCTATTTCTCATTTGTTGCTTTGTTTCTTTCATTTTGCTATCTGTTATTAACTAACTTATACTCTTATTAGTTTAGCCAACTGTTATTTATTTCTTTTGATAATCCATTCGGTATTCACTATGTTATTATTGCTTTAATACTTTTGTTTACAATAATATGCAATTAAAGTGTTTTATGATGATGAATGTGGTGGTATCCGTGATGGGCTGATCTCTTTTCTTGAGAATTAATGTAACTATTTAGTTAATATGCATAATTGGGTTACGAATCTGTTGTCCTATTTATTGCTGTGGTTTTTGAACTGACTAAATGTAATAGAATGGCCAAATTTTGCATCATTTTAATGTTAAATGAAGATTCGAGAGATGAAGTTTAATGTGGATTGAGAAACCATGGACACTGGGTTAAGAACTAGAAATATACTAACTTAAGTGGTAATTGGTAGTCGGGTTTTCATTATTTATTTGGATAATAACTTGTTGAATACGAAAGTTAAACTAGTTCATTATTCGAATTGATTTAAAACCTAACTATTAATTTTAGTAAAATAACAATCCAATCATTTTCCCTTAGTCATGCATAGGAGATTAAATTAGTGAAATTAATTCTCAAGAGTTTTTCTGCTTCGATTAATCTATTTGTCTTTGCTCCCAATTGATTCCGTCTACTTTTCAATTTAATTTCGTAATTTTCCTTAAAAGTTTTCACTCAATAATCGGGATAGAATGTTTAATAATGCATTACTTTTATTTTTATTTTTAATTCAAATTTAATTTAAGTTGACTAATTTCACCGCCGTGGGAGACAATTCTAGGTTATCAGTTACAACTATCCCGTATACTTGCGAGTAGGATAGCCTAGGTCTTTTTTAGAACTTTTTGGGCATAACATGTACCATTTGTAATTGCATACTTCCTTATAGCTTACCTTAATTGCTTGTCGTCCTTGATCTTCATTCCAATTTCGAATTTAAAATTTGTCATTTCAACTTTTGGATTAAAACTAATGTACTTGTTCTTTGGTATCGATGCATCATCATCACTATAAATTGCTGATTGAATTTCATCATCACTTTCATCATAATCACTATTTCCACAATGCGAACTTCCTTCTGATCTTCCAATATTTTTGGAATGATCACCAACTTCATTAAAATTCTTTCCACTACCACCAACACCATCAACAATATTGTCACATTCAAACCCACTTTGCAAAGTCTTCCCACATCTCTTCTCATTTGTTCTAGAAAAAACGTATTCTTCATCATCAGTTCCAAAGAACTCCTCATCAACTAAATCATCTCCAAAATCACTATCCTACATAACAATGAAGTCCTCATCTTGCTCCAATTCAACTTGGAACAACCCCTCATCTTGCTCCAATTCATCAACAGAGTCTAACTCCTCACCAACTATCGCAGGATTCTCATAACCATAATCATAGTAAATTTCAACATTCTAACAATTCAATTCTTCCATTTTTTGGAGCATAGTCAACATGTAATTGTTAGGCTTTAAGCTTAACTCCAGCAAGCTTCTAATAGACTCATGTGGATATTTGTAAAAAATAGAGATTACCTTATGTCCTTTATCTTTAGAAATCCCTTTTAGAACTAGCATGCTTAGTTCATCAGTAACCATATTCTATTTTCTTTTGATCTTACCCCCAACATATCTATTTTCTTGCCTTTCTAGCACTCCATTATGATGAAATTCAAAATTTACCAACAACTGCAAAGGGAAAGTGTGACTAAATACAATATGATAAATATTCCAAAATGAGAGAAAAGATGCAATAACTAACAAATCTCAAATTGGGAAAATTAAAAATCTTACAAATAAGTAAATCATACTTAACATCACCATTTTTACTCCATATCTTCTAATCTGAAAGTACTTCAATTCTATATACTTTGCATTGTCTACGTTCATTATGTTCTTACATATGAACTTTCCAACATATAAAATAAAAAAGACAACCAAAAAATGAGGAATCCATAATCTATTGTTCTTCATTTCTTGTTTAACAAAAAAAAGCCACAACAGATTAACTAACAATGGTAACATATGTTGTTTAACTGCATTACAGTTAGATTATGCAACTTTTTGACTTAATATAAAATTTGTCTTGTCAAAAGTTGCAGGCATAAATTCATAACTACATATATGCAACAAAACGCCAGCTCCTCACTTCCATAGTAGAAGTACTAAGAATTACATAAAAAATAAACAATGACGTTAAGCTTTTATATTTTGCTTTTAATTAAATAATGAAATCTATGCAAGTTCTTTGCTTAAATAATCTTCTTCTTCATGCCAATCATTGCTTCTGGATGTTCTAAACTATGCTTATAGGACCTATGCTCATTTACTTCTTTCAAGTGAATTTGTTAGTGCTACAAATACATATAATATACGTATTATTAATGCATTCATTTTGCATCCAATAAACACCTCCATTATGTGAGATTCATATGAAGTTGATCAAGTTCTTTATTCATTCATCTTTAAATGTCAGGTTCGATTGTGTATTCATCTTTAAATAACCATAGCATTAAACAAAATGAGGAAGAGACAACCAAAAGTAAAGTAATGTAAGACATAAATGAGGAATGCCCGTACGATGAGGATGGATAACAACCTTTTCATGAAGAATTAAAGTAGCTTGGATGAAGAATTAAAGAACAGGAGACTTAATCAAAACATAGATAGCTACATCATTTACACCTTGTAGCATAATATCAAACATTATCAAAAAAACATGACAATGAAATTTTAACCAAGAAATAAAAACCTAACTTTCACGTGGCTGATTATAGAGAAGGGCTTCCGGCGATGCGATGCGAAAAGGGCTGAGAGCGAGGCAAAATGACCTTACGGCAATGGGAGAAGTGCTAAGGACAACGGGGTGATTGTGAGTGAGGGCAAACTTAGGATAGGTTACAGATTAATAACGATCGGGAGAGGTGATTTCATGTGTGAGTGAGAGAAAAGTTAGAGATTTTAGGTTACAGATAGAGTGAGAACGATAAGGAAGGAAGTCTTGTTTTTAGTTTTGTTCAAACATCATTTTACTCTCATCAAGAAATGACGTCAATGACATCGTTTCACTAATTACACAAGCTTATCCTAATGACGCTGATGTGTCTGATTAGTAAGGGTCCTTTGACACCTGGCAACGCCACTTCAACAAAAATAACAGTGTGACTAATGTCAGGCTATAATTGAAATAAATTGAAATTTTGAATATTTTATTATTACTTTTTAAAGTTTGGGCTATAACAAAATTTTTAAAAAATGGGATTTTTTTAAATAATTGACCTTAAATTGAAATGTCACAAGCAGTTTTAGGTAGAAGAAATCACGCAGACAAGAAGCCACCACAATCCCTGTTCGCGGCTAGTAGCCTCCTTATAGTTGCCGCAGAGCCCCTGCAACCCTCACCCGTAGCTACAGCAGCCTCTTAAGTTCTATACGCTTTCTCTTATCTCTTCCTCTATTTCCCAATTCATCGCCATCCCTTGTCCACTTCTATCTACTCTAAGCTCCTCCATAGTCCCCCTAAACATCTATAACTATCTAAATAAGTGGTAAGGGTCAACTATCTAAATAACTAGTTCTAGTTATTTTAGCAATGGTTGATCTAAACCTAATTATTGTTACTGGACTCTACACTCTGCCTATATTAAAATTTTAATATGGTATCAGAGCTTGTTTATCTGCCCTTTTGCCCAATATGCCCAATAGATGTCCAGCCCTACTTTGAGATAAGGGAGGTGTGTCAAGAATCTCACATCGGATAAGTGTGAGTGTATTCAGTCATTTATAATAGTGTATAAACCTCCCCTCTTAAGCTAGCTTTTAGAGGTGAGTTAGGCCTTTCAATACTGACTGTAGATGGTTTGTAAAATGTGAATTATGAGGGACTATTTTACAGTTTTAAAAAAATTAGGAACTAATTTATAAATTTAAAAAATTACTTAAAACGATATTCAATATTAACCGATACTAGTACAGTATCGTACTATAACTAAATCTGATACTAGTATTGGTACGATATTCATAACATTAGTTGGAGTTCAATTTGAATACTTTGAAACGTTATTTGTTATAAATGTTAGTTTCAAAATGCAATTTTAACCTTTAATGTTTCAAGATACAAAGACAAGGGTGCGACAAAATTTATGAATGGGTCTGAAGCCCCAATAACTTCTATGGATTTGAAGCCCCAGCATCTACTATCAATTCTAACATTTACCATTGTGTTAATACTCTTGCTCGTGTAACATATTAGTATCATTCGTATATCTAAATTACTAGACAAGTACTGCACACTTTGTTGTAAATGTTAATTTTTTAATTCAACAGAAATAGAAAATTACGAAATTTTTATCGGTGGAAAATGTATTAAGTATACAATAAGAGTTCAAAGGCAGTAATAGAATTCGTTGAGTTTTGCATCCTTTGGCAATTGAGAGTAAAAAAAGAGTAATTCCAAACGATTAGAAATGAATCAAAGTATGCTTTATGGTAATAATTAATATATTGATCTTGAATTGCTTTTTGAAGATATGATTTTATTACATCAAATTTGTTTTTAAAATAATAATATATCCTTGGAATGAATATCGAAAATGAATCATAAATAGCAACAAAAAAACACAAAATAGAGATGGGTTATTTGATATTAAAATATGTAGATAAAGTCCTGCTTAATTCTGGTCCGATAATAATTGACATAACATCGGGTACGAAAACATTGGTATATGATCAATTCTACCAACACGACCCATTCTACGTCTTTCAATCTTTTGTCAGAAACTTTTCACGAGGCGTCGCACTTCTTCCATCTAATAATCAAGGCTCTGAATTTACAAATACGTATGGAACTGGGAGGGCCGAGAGATGTTGGCAAGCATAACAAAGGACAAGGAGAAAGAACAGGAAATCCAAGTTTCAAGCAGTCAACCAGACATATGTCAAACTTTGATTATGGAATTTGCTTGTAACAAAATAGGAAACTGAGCCGCATATATCTTTTCATGAAAATCCACTGCTCCACAAAAACATTCCGTGGAAACACAAGTTCCTTAACTTTTCTCAGGTTTTGCTTACTTTTAAGGGACGTGATGAACCATTCACGTCCAACCTTTCATCAATTCATTGAACACCCTTGAACCTAACCTCTAATGATAATCTCCACTACACCTTGACTTAAATCTAGTGCCAGGCCCTCTTCGGTGTTTGCTCACACCATCATTCTTTTGTCACCTTCCACTTGCAAAGTGTCCTCTATCTTTTTCTCAACCTATTCTTGGTTAATAAATATACATGCATTTTTCATGGTACCCCACTTTAGTTTATAAGATCATATAATGTGCTTTCCTGTCACCTTTTTGACTTTGGGAAATATGGTCTCTCACTAGTGTTTCTGCACCAGCACAACCACACAAGTGTCCTTAGAAATTTGATGATGTAAATGTATAAATTCAGTACTTTTCCTTGAAGAAAGTATAGCAAAAACACCAAGAAGTGTCTCATTAAGGGAAGCTTGTTCAAACAATGGCAGGAAATCCCCTCCGCTTACTAATAGTCCTGGCAATCTCTTACTTGATCACCTCAAGTAGCGCTGCCCCAGTTTCAAGTATATCTTTCATCAGTATCCAGACATAATTCAACTTCAGTTTAAACATGTGAACTTACTTTGATGTTTACACTTTTTGCAGGATTGGGAAGAGTGATATTGGATGGACCTCCAATTCTTCCAATTACAAAAAAGACCCACCTGGTATTAGCCATAACTGAAATTTATATAGAAGAACTTCCTTCCACAGTTGAAGGTAAGATATCATCTTCTAATAATCTTTGTTTCACCACCTATCGACTTGCAGGCGGCTAAAGAGAAAACCTGGGAGGAGCATACTAGTGATGGAAGGATGACCTTGGAGCTAAACGACTACCCTGGTATAGGGGCCAATAATCGTCACGTTCCAAGGCCACAGTTTGGAAGATGTAATGATTGCTAGATAGTTTCTCAACATCGATGGACGCTTCATAGTACCTACTGAGCTATGGCGTGCGCAGTCCAGACATGATTTTGCTTGGTCGTTAAGATGCCCAGGACTAGCTAGAAATTTCATTATTTCTTTATCTCTTGAGGTAGTAGTTGATCTCTATATATTTATATATATATATATACTGATGGAACTCTGAAACTTGAGGTTCACCCAGATTGAGGATTCGTGGTTCGGAATGGTGATGTGTTAAATATGTAATGCAGTAGCGACGATATGCTTGCCATATATGTATATGGTTAGATTCTGTATGCAGTTTGAAGACATAATCACAGTTGTTCCTTTTTTACATTTCTCATCAAAGTAGTGTAACAGGCGAGTTTGAAGTTAAGAGTAGCTCGATTTATAGGTTTGTTTGAGATTAATTGTTAATGGTTTATCAACCGGTTATATACCGGACCCGAAACGTAGCAGAGAAATAGGTTCTGGCCTACACCGGTTATAGTATATATATATATTTGTCGAACCGTTCAAACTCTAATTAATTGATTTTGTATAATTTTATTTGGACACAAATAACGACAAAATTGTTTTAGCGACCCCTGTGTTATATGAAAGTAGCTAATTAACTATAAAATATTACTCTATTAACCTTATATTTTCAATTTTGCTGCAAAAAAATCCTTAGCCGTGTGTTGTTAAGGAACTGTGAGTTAATAAAATTTTAACTCAGAGTTTTTTTTGCTAATTTTTACATGTCAAGATTTTTTTAGCAATTTTTGAATAACACAGTATTATTAAGGCAATAAATTCCACCAATAACTTAAAAATCCTTGTAAGTTTTAGATGGGATCAAAGCTCCGACGCGAAGTTAGCGTGGGAGCTAATTTCTTTTATTAACTAGAGTAGCTCAGGATCATGTTTTATAAACAACATGAAGCCTGTAATTTATTTTGTTTTTCCTTTTTTTATCAGCAATCTTTCTTCTTAATTAAATTGTTCAATCTTACTCCTCTTGAGCAGTTAGCACCACCACGGAAAGAATTGAATGAAGTACAAACTTGGATTTCGTTTCATGAAACTAAGGTTACGTTTAATGTAACCTTTAAAAAAAGAGTTTATGATTAAATAAAATAGAATTGAATGAAAGTTAAGGTTTTTATATTATATCTCATTTTATTTTAAATAATAAAAATGGAAAATTTCTAATTTGAGAGTTTAGGATAATATATAAAATAATAAATAATATAATATTATATTATATTATAAACTCTTCCCCTAAACACATTTCACTATATTATATTATAAATTTTTTTATTTCCTTGAAACAATAATTGACTAATATTATATTTATTTACACTTATAAATTATTCCATTACATTAAAAACTTTATATACGATCAAACAAGGCTAAAAGATTTCCAACTCTATCACGGAGCTTTAGAAAGTCCAACTAGGATGTACCAAGTAGCTCCACTATTCGTAGGCTAAAGACGAAAACTTTCTAACTAATAAAAGCTGGCATTTTGAAAGATACGCACTTTCCCTTTTGTTTTGTTTATTATTCTTTTTTTAATTAGATTCAATTATCGTGCGGAAACTTATTGCTAAGTTGGTGCGATAAGACTTTGAGTTGAGTGTGCAAAATTCACCTAGTGTCGAGTTGGTGCGATTTTGATGTTAAAGGTTCCAATATCTTGTCCCCTCTAATCTTAACTCGATGTCAACGCCCTCAGACATGTAATGGATGCCGTGGAAATTGGTTGTCTATTTACATTGTAACTTTACCCTGTTTTCAGGGGAAGAGGCAATGAGTACAGGATAAAAGTTACTTTCCATGTCTTATGGTGGCAAACAACCTAGCCTAGCATACTCCACTACACTTTAATAATCTTTCACACACAACGGCAGATGAACCACTTGCCAATATCTAAGCTCATTCTCACTTGTGCAATACGTTTCCATTGGACAAGGTGGATTGTTGAGGTGGTTGCCATTCACTTCCTTTACCGCTGTCTACCATTGAACTATGCCCTTTTCTGGATGTTTCCTTGTTTGGTCATTTTATGTTATTGTAGAAGATAGTGAAGTAGATCAGGTACGAAACACATAATCTCATTTACAAAACTAAAGAGGATCATAATTGTTTGAAGTTTAAGACAACATGTAGAGGTTTAAAACTACTCCAATGAAAATGGCAGGACCTAGAAAGTCCTTGTTCACAAAGATGCATCTTCGGGTTTCCAATCTCGAGTGAAGTGCCTGTTTTGAAGAACTTTTGAAAAATAAATAAGTACTTTTTTTCACTACAAAAGCTTTTTTTTTAAGAAAAATGAGTGTTTGACTTTAAAATGTAAAAAAAGCATTTTTTAAATAGATATAACTTTTTAAGCAACTAAAATACAGCTTTTTAAGAAGCTCACATTTGGAGCTTTTCAAAAAAGCTCCTTATTTTAACTTTTTCAGGTAGACTTTTTTATCCTACATTTACGTTTATATCGCAAACTATCTTCTGCACAATTGTTTTGCAAAAGTGACCACCGACTCAACTTATCTTCTCAAGGGACAATGCAGTTGAAGTTGTTTAGAATCTCTTGCGTAGTTGTTTTACAAACCCATCTTCTCAAGGGACACAACTAACGAACATATCAACCCACAGGTGAACAAAACTTGCCTTTCGATTCTAATTTTTTATTTGTGTTTTCTGGTATGCTTTTTCTGGGATGCTGATTTGTGGTTTCTGGGATGCTATTTCCTATTTTTTTTCCTACTCCTCACCTTTTTGTCCCCCTCCATTCACAATGACTTTGTGTGAGTGTTTGTGTTCTTTTGGATCAAACCAATAGCTGTTTTGAAATGGTGATTGTTGCTTCGTTTGCTTCAGCTGATGGTGTTTATTAGGGATTGTTGTATGGGTGTTTTGTGATATGTCGACTAATGGTGTATATTAGGGATTGTTGCATCGACTGATTGTCTGCTCACTGTCTTCATCTCTTAATGTCTACCTTTTTCTTTAATTAACTTCCATCACCAAACTAGGCAACCAATAGGTACAAAAGAACTCCTCTGTCTCTGATAAGTGTAATAGAACTCCTCTGTCTCTATAAAGCATTCCTTCCGTAAAACAAACACGTTTTTTTTCTCTTCCTCTCTCTCTCTCTCTCTCTATTTCTCTTTTGCTCTGTACTGACAAAGAGAAAAGAAAAGGTAGAGCTTTGAAATATTCCTTGGCTCCTGTTATCAACTATATTGAATCTGTCACATATGTTCCTGGAACTACAAGCTTTTGGTTTTTTCCTTTGTTCTTGGAGTGAAGTGGAAGGTTTAATTCTGGTAGTTCTTGTGTTGGGGTTATAAGTTATTCATGTTTTGATGAACTTGGTGATTGTTTCTTAATAATGGGTTAATGTCTTTTCTTTTTTTAGTGGAAGGATTTTGTAGTTTTTTTACTTGACTTTTATTGTGAGAGGTGGAAATAGAAGGTGTGATGTGTTAAAAGCATGTGAGATTTTGAATTCTTCATTAAAATTAGATGGTTTCTGTATGTGTAAAGAGAAAGTCACTCCTTTTCCTCCTTGCTTATAGGAATTCAGTTTTTTTATAAACCTGAAATCACGGTGACCAGAGCCCTTTTTTCTTTTATTTTTAGGACTAATCAGAGTAGACGAGATAGGGCGGTTTGGTTGCTATAAAAATGAAGAGACCCTACTTTTTTATTTTAGAGGTGAAATATGAAGTTGTGGGCACTTAGATCATCTTTTTACTCGTCTTTTGTTTCTTTTGTTTCATTCCTTTTTCTTGTAATTACCTTTAGATGATCAAGCTAGATATGACTGCCCTTTTAAAACTTATGTGTTGTCTCTTTTATCGACCCTTTTCTGATGATTTCTCAACTCTATCTTCGACCTTCTTTGACGTGCTTAATCTTCTACGGAGGAATTTGTTGAATTTGTTTGTATTAGTAAGAGATTCCTCTGTTTTCTCGAGTTTGCTTTGTTTTCTAGTGGTAATTCAATTTTCTGGTGATTTCTATCTATAAGATCTTAGATTGGCTTTTCTGTGCAACAACTCTTATGCTTATTATTCTTTTATCTATGTCATTCTTGTTATGCTTTTAATGCTGAGTTCACAAAAGATTTAATGCTTATTATGCTTTTGTCTATGTCATTCTGGTTATGCTTTTATATTTTCTTATACTTGATAAATTCATTATTATATGCAGTGGGGATTTTGTTTTCTAGATCATGTGTTGTTGATAGAAAATATCAAATCCAAGTCAAGATATTCAAGGTAGGGATTGTAAGTGTAAGTCGACTTGTGTGCTTATGCAACTCGACTTACACATGTCTAGTACCTATAAGTCGACTTGTACATTGGGTAACTCGACTTATGCAAGGACGGTACTGTCAGATTATACCCTAAAGGCAATCCCCTTTAGCGCGTTTTATTCAAAGTCGTGTGCAGACTTTATGAATAAATAAAGAAAGGCATAT
>JAOQMR010000007.1:16271538-16281993 GCA_027563865.1 Erythroxylum pelleterianum
ACATTATGCATAGCCTTCTGTTTTTGAGATGCTAATGCAGTGCAGTTGTTTGGCTACTCAGAAAATCTTGGTTTTAATTTTCTAACACTTGTTTGTTAAACTTGAACTGTGTGTGTGGAGAAGAGGAGACAGAAACAAACGTCTAAATGATACAAATCTCGCATCACGTGAAATCAAGCCGTACTTTTGTCAATCACCATAGCCAACTCTCTGTTTCCAGAATCCTATTAACCAAGAAACCAGATTGTCAAGAAATAGCAGACGAACCCATCTCAGGCTTCAAATTACGAACCCAACACTTGATTTCCCTCATTAAATCATCCATTCAAAGGTCTCATTTTCTACAAATCCATGCCCATCTCCTTCGTACCTCTCTTCTTCAAAACCCCACCATCTCTCTCCCATTCTTGGCTCGCATTGCACTCTCTCCTATCAGAGACGTTATTTATTCCCGCCAAATTTTCTCCGAAATCTCCACCCCAACTACGTTTCATTACGACACCATGATAAACGCGTACTCGCGCAGCAACACACCCATTAATGGGTTTTACTTGTATCAAGATTTGAGACGGCGAGGTTTACGCGCAAATTCGTTAACTTTATCGTTTGTTCTCAAGTGTTTTGTCAGAGTTTCTTCGTTGATGGGCGGTTTACAGGTTCATGCGAGGATTTTGGAGGATGGCCATCAATCGGATAGTTTGTTACTAACTGAATTAATGGAATTATTTTCGGTTTGTGAACAAGGTGATGAAGCGTGTAAGATGTTCGATGAAATACCTCGGAGAGATACTGTTGCTTGGAATGTGCTCATTTCTTCTTATATACGCAATCATAGAACCAGAGATGTGTTGGGGTTATTTGATGGTATGGTCAGAAGTCAATTTGGGTGTCAACCGGATGATGTTACGTGCCTGCTTCTGCTCCAAGCTTGCGCTAACTTGGGTGCGCTGGAATTTGGTGAGAAGGTTCATGTTTATATCGAGGAACGTGGGTATGGTGGTGCAGTGAACTTGTGTAATTCTCTTATAGCAATGTATTCAAGATGTGGGTGTTTGGACAAGGCTTATGGTGTATTTGAAGATATGCATGGGAGAAATGTGGTCACATGGAGTGCTATGATTTCGGGTTTTGCAATGAATGGATATGGAAGAGAAGCTATTGAGCTATTCGAGGAAATGCAAAGAAGGCATGTTTTTCCTGATGATCAGACTTTCACTGGAGTTCTTTCTGCTTGTAGTCATTCTGGTTTGGTTGACCAGGGAATGATATTGTTTGAAAGAATGAGAAAGGATTTTGGGGTATCGCCTAATGTTCATCATTATGGGTGTATGGTTGATCTCTTGGGTCGTGCTGGTCAACTAGATCAGGCATATCAACTTATAATGTCAATGGAGGTCAAGCAGGATTCAAAGATATGGAGGACTTTACTTGGAGCTTGTAGAATTCATCGCCATGTTACTCTTGGAGAATGCGTTATAGGGCATCTGATTGAACTCAAGGCTCAGGAGGCTGGAGATTATATTTTGTTGTTAAATATTTATTCCTCTGTTGGTGATTGGGAGAAGGTGTCAGAGTTGAGGAAGTTTATGAAAGAGAAAGGGATCCAAACCACACCTGGCAGTAGTTCAATTGTGCTGAAAGGTGAGGTACATGAATTTGCTGTGGATGATGTTTCTCATCCACGGAAGGATGAGATATATAGAATGCTGGATGAGATTAATCACCAGCTGAAGATTGCTGGTTATGTTGCTGATATAACGTCAGAATTGCATAACTTGGGTCCAGAAGAAAAGCAATATGTGCTATCTTATCATAGCGAGAAGTTGGCTATAGCTTTTGGAGTTCTCACAACACCTCCTGGCACAACAATCAGGGTAGCCAAGAATCTTCGTATTTGTATTGATTGCCACAACTTTGCCAAGATGCTTTCTGGAGTTTATAACCGTGAAGTTATCATTCGCGATCGCACCAGATTTCATCATTTCCGAGAAGGATACTGCTCCTGCAACGATTATTGGTAAGCATTCTTGAAATATTTGTCGGCAGCTGAGAGTGTCTACTCCATATGAAGGGCCAGCTTCATTGTCAGATCAGACGTGGTTAAATTATCGGCAGAGAAGGATCTGGGTTGGTGCCACCGTGATGAGTTATGGGTTATGTGGGAGTAATTCCTCAACCAAAACCAGTCTTCAACAGGAACGTTTGGTTGAAGTTTTATATTTTGCTCTTAGAAACTTGAAACGAGAAAGCTCGTATCATATGAGCCATAGCAGGAAGAACGAGAGACCAAGAGGTTGTGTGTTAAGGCGGCGTGGTATGAATGAATCATTTGGCTGATGATGGAATAAGGGAGAATAGATCCACCCACCTGGAACTAAATAAAAGAAAAAGAATCGTCAGACTGCTTTTACACAGGAGAAGATGTTGCGGAATTGGTTGATTGAAGGATATCATAATTTTGAGATAATGGGCCAAGGCTTAGGGAAGTGGTGACACAACGCAAGTGTTTGAACCGCATTGCAACAAGGAACACTATGAGATGAGATTGTAAGTTATTGAGAATTGTTGCAGCAGGAAACAGAGACACCGATTTCCTTGAAACTTTGACGTTTCCTATTTTCTATGATGAGATTGTAAATTATTGAGAATTGTTGCAGCACGAAACAAAGACACCGATTTCCTTGAAACTTTGACTGCTTCCTATGTTCTATCTTCATCCTCTTTTTCAGGTCGTATTATTGAAAGTATGCTGAGGTTAAATAAAGTGTTAACCAATTGTTCGCTGTTTTTTGGGCTGGCTTAGGAAGAAACATCTCCTCAGGTAGTGATAATTTGCGACCAGTCTGTTGCTACATAGATGTAAAGCAAGCATAGACATAACAAGATCACTCAGGGCTAATAACTTTGAAAATGAGGCAACGAACAACACAAAAGGTAACCAGAACTAATGAGCAGCAACCTTTCTTCCAGAGCAAAGAGAGAGGGCATGGGAGCGATGTTCCCCGAAGAACAGAAGTAATTTGTGTGCTCTTGGGCACCTACCACGTTATTTCGTAAAAACCAAGTATTACAAGCTCTTAGTGATTGTGGTTGAAGTTTTAAAAATCTAGCATACTAACATAACCGCTGCAAACATTTCCTCGAAAGAGTTTCTTCAAGAGATTACAAAGGGAAACAAAATTTCTGCGAAACTTGAAGCTCTGACTGATGCAACCATGATTGACTGCAAAATTTGGATTTTACTAACTTTGTTAAGGCAACCAATTGAATTTGGTTAGGATGTTGACTACAAACTCATTTTAAGCAGCCACCGGTTCCTTCTGACCAAATACAATACCCTTCTCGATGCTAGCCTTCAGTTCAGGTTTTAGAGCTTCAAGCGCCTTTTGCTCGTACTCAGTCAACCCCTGGAGCTCAGATGAGATGATAGATTCAACGCCTTTCCTTCCAAGCTTTACCCTTGATGCAAAGAAGGGAAGTTCAGTGAGATCTGACTGCACATATGAGCACTCATAGACATCTGCATCTCCATCCAGTGCACGCAAAGAAGACTCAACAAATCTAGCTGCCGCATATGCCATTGACAAGGTTGCAGACCCAGCACCTGCTTTTGCCTCCACAACTTCTGTTCCAGCATTCTGAATCCTCACAGTGAGTTCCTGAATTTCCTCATCTGTGAAACTAACTGAAGGTTTAGCCTTGGACAGAAGGGGAAGAATGGTAATTCCAGCATGCCCTCCCACAACAGGAACATCCACGTCAATGAGCTTGAGATTCTTCTTCTGAGCAACAAATGTGTTTGCCCTAACAACATCAAGTGTAGTAACACCAAAGAGCTTCTTTGGATCATAGACACCCTTCTGCTTCAAGACTTCAGCTGCAATTGGCACCGTAGAGTTGACTGGATTGCTTATAATATGGATGAAAGCATCGGGACAGTTATCAGCAACAGCTTCCACCAAGGTCTTCACTATGTTAGCATTAATGTTGAAGAGATCGTCCCGGGTCATACCAGGCTTTCTTGGCACTCCAGCAGGTATGACAACAACATTTACACCCTTCAAACAATTAGCTAATTCAGCAGTGCCAGTGAAGTCCAAAACCTGCGAGGGAGTATTGCAGTGACTAAGGTCAGCAGCAACCCCCTTGACATTCGCTATATCATAGAGATGAAGTGCAGAAACCAATGGAGACATCTTGACAAGTAGTGCAAGGGGCTGACCAATCCCTCCAGCAGCTCCAAGAATAGCCACTTTGTAGGATGCTTGGATTTTTAGTCGATTCTGTGACATTTGGCTTGATTTTGGTGAAATAGACCGCCCAAGGGCTGCAGTGCTATCCTTGCCAAAGAAGGATGAATCTGTCTCACAATTCAGAAATGTTGCAGCTTTGAGACCACTGAAGCACACAATCGAACTCTGAGAGTTGAACCTCACAGCCAAGGGTTTCGACTGTGGAAGTTGGCTAGCTTTGGGGCCAAATGAAGCAGCTGAGCCAATGGAAAAGGTAGCTGCTGCTGATGTGGCTGCCATTTTGGTAAAGCTGTAAACAAAACTTCGATGTGAGCGTCGTTGACATATAAACAGATTAGATATGCTGCAAGATACAGGACTATTGAGAGTTAAAGACCATATATACTTGTCAATACCCAAGAAAATGCACAAAAGGAAATGATTTTTCAGCAAGGTAAGTGCAAACACAAGCTAATTGAACAAAACTAATACACCCGACAAGTAATCTGAGTGAATCAAAACAATAGAAACAGCAGGTGACTTTTGGTATACTGTCAAAAATCCAAACATATTACGAACAGCACCGATGGAATACATCAAAATAATCGAAATCCTAGTAACGACAACAACATATGAACGTATGTTCTTTTACTAATAACAGTCGAAACAAATTACCATAACAGAGAGAAAGAGATCCGAATTCAAGAAATGAAAATTACACTTCCAAAGTAGGAAGAAATGGAGGGATGGCAGATCTAAACCACGATAATAATGATAAAATTGCGAACAAAAAGGGAAGTGAAGAGAATAAAAATGTTTGAGAGGAGATTCGGCACAAACCTGAGAGAGAGATCTAAGAACGATTGAAACCTTCGCTACGAGTAACGTAAGATCGATTGAAGGCGGCGAGAGAGAAGAAAGGAGAGGATTGCAAAATATGAAAGGTGATTAGGTGAATCCGAAAGCAGCGGATTGATGGATTGGTCCATGACATGAGGCTTGCTTGTATTAATATGGGTAAACTAAAACCCCTTGGAAGTCTCCGCCTATCGTCCTTCAACCTTTCGCTCTTTTTTCTTTATTCAAATTATTTTTTTCAATGATATATATTTATTATTGCAACTTACTTTAAAATAATTTATGATATTAAAATTCTATCGGAACAATTATATAGATTATGTAAGAATCAATAATAATTTAAAGAATTATTTTTAAATATTTTTAATAATTTTTAAAATAAAAGTTATATATATATATATATATATATATATATATATATATAAAATATGGTTAGAAGTTATAAAAAAGGTAAAATTTTTAGCATTTGATTTGATTAAAACAAATATGAAAGAAGTTCCCATGTTTTAAAAAAAATATATATATATAATATGGTTAGAAGTATTACCCAATTATAAAAAAGGTAAAATTTTTAGCATTTGATTTGATTAAAACAAATATGAAAGAAGTTTCCATGTTTTAAAAACTGAACCAGAAGTTAAACTAGTAAAACAATATATTTAAGTTTTAAAAGGTCCGATTGGTATTAGATCGCCGAAAATTCAGATAAAAATTAAATAATTTGACATGTAATTGAAGAAATTGTTTTTACATATCGAAGAATTTGAAGTTTAATTAAAAAAAAGTGTTAAATGAAAGTTGATTAATGTTAAATGAACATTGGTTGATTTATTTTAAGTTATAAAACTTATTAATTTATAAAAATTAATTAATTAATTAATTGATATGTTCTTAATCACAAGAGTTATTATTGTAAATCAAACCAAAAATTTAAAAAAATAAATTTAAAATTAGATGATTGAAAATTTTTACGACTTTTTAATCATTGCTTTAAAGAATTAAATATATCGGATCATCCTAATTATATTTCTCTCAATTCCAATCTTGGGCTTCAAATAAAGTCAAGTCTAAGGTGTATATTTTAGGTATACAATTTCATTATTTATCGACAACAATGTTCCATTGTGTCTTGTCTTGGAATGCACCTCGCATTTGGCACAACATGGATGGAATCTTCCGACTTCATGATCGTATGATCCTACCATCTTATTTTCCGCTTTCTTCTCATAAATCGACAGCTTAGATTTCTCCTCATAGAGTCATTGCAGGTCTTGTCTTTAATGGCTAATTAATTACAGTTGGTAGAAACAGAAGAGCTAAAACGTTAATTTTTAAAATTTTTAATTATGAATAAGAAAGAAATTTACATTTTAAATTCAATCCAATATTAATAGATTTAATATGAGATTATATTTAAACTTTTGAGTCCAATTTTGAAATTTTTTGGGCTCAAAACTTGAATGTTATATGAATTATTATCAGAACATGTCATTTTGCTAATAATCAAAACGGTGTTATTTCCTCGCAATAAACGTTGTAGCTTGTAACTCTACTATTGTTGGAACAACTTCATTTTGCTAATAAATAAAACATTGTTGTTTCTAAAATCAATAAGCGTTGATACGCTGCTGCTCTTCTTCACTACATCGTAACATAATTAATTTCTTATTCCTCTTTCCTATACACTCCTCACCGCCAGCAACCTCCTCCCCCTCGATCAATTTACTTATGTCCGTTTCTGTGTATCACCTTGATAGATAGATGGATGAAAAGGGGCATAGGGTGGTTGTTTCCAATTTGTATCTCTCTACCTCTTCTATTGTTGTGCCTCTCTATTATCAATTTATGCTCAATCGATTGGTTGTAATTTAGTGACAAAATAATTTTAAAATATCATATCTAAATATGAATATTTAGATATGATAAAGTTCATATAGTAAATATATATTGCAAATGAAATTACGATAAGATTATAGTTATAATATTCATATTATATTTATATATTATCCTTAAATTATTTATTGTTATTATTTAATTGAGATTGGATATTAGTATAACGTAAAAAATAACAAATATTATATTTACTTATGAAGGAAGTGGTCGATCTTATAAACTAAAGTTTGAAGATTCTTAAACAAGCATGTAGGTGTTTGTTAAATAACAAGTTCACTGAACTGACTCAATAAAAGAAATTTATTTAGAACATTATTTGTATGTCTATGAAAATTCTCATTATGATGATTATATAAGTAATAATTTGACTTAAGATCTCCAAAGTTGTCTTATATTAGGAATTGTTATGTTTATGTTTTGATACTAGTTATTGTTAAGTCAAGAAGACTTCACTTATATTAATTTTGGTGACAATCAAATAATAATAATCTTGGAAATGTATGAACTGTTTTGATAATTTTGTTAAGCGTGCAGAAAAATGTAACACTTAGTCATCCCAGACGATACGTTAGCAATAAACGATACACATCATCACAGACGAAGTGCAAACAACAGACGAAGCGCAAAGAACAAATGAAGCGCAAACAACAGACGAAGCGCAATACAAGACGAAGCGACAATATTAGACGATACAAAAAAGAAGATACTCTAGAACGTCAGATAGTTAGTTAGTTGGAGTCAGTTACAAGACTCAACTAAATAACGGTTTCTAAAAGATTAAAGAAGCAGTTTCTCAAAAAGATAGTTGGAGACTTCGGCTATAAATACTAGTCCTAGTCGAAGACTAAAATAACATTTTTACAAAAGAGAAAATTGTGATTGTACAATACTTAGAAAAATTCTGTATTCAAAGTGTAAAACAAGAGAGCGAATACTACTGTAACGTAAAGCTCAAAATATCTTTCTTAGAGAGAGAAAGAAAAGGCTAGAGCCTGGAGAGACTAAGATAGCAGAAAGGATACTTTGTGAAAAAGATCTGAAGAGGCTCTGGAAGGGCAGAAATAATACTTGTAAAGTTGAAGAGTATAGTAAAATCTCAGACAAACTCTAAGGACTAGACATAGCCCATGGTTTGGGGTGAACTAGTATAAAATCGCGGCGTCTATTCTCTAACCCTTATACTTTAGTTGTCTTGTTGTTAGACGAGTAGATAAAATTACTTGCGATTCTAATACTTATCAACTTTAGTAAAGTATCATTGGTATTCATCTGGTAGTTGTAAAGATATTCAAAAAATCTCAAAAGATTAATAATATCTAAAAGATTACACAATTCAACCCCCTTCTTGTGTATTTTATATACTTTACGTGATTCCTATATTAAAAAGTGATTTACTTCAGTTGGTATCAGAGCTCGGTTTCCAAGAACCACCTTTAGTAAGTAAGGACAAAAATTCATGACTGAATCACATGTTTTTATAGCTGAAGGTGCCTAGGTCACAAGACCTCCTGCATTCAATGGTAAGGATTATCGTTATTGAAAAGACAGGATGCGGCTCTTTATAGAATCCACACATATTGATCTTTGAGATATCATCAAGAATGGACCATGCACACCAATAGACGATGAAGCCAATATCATTTCTCGTAACGGATGGTCAGTCGATCAGAAAGCTCGATTTCAGTTAAACTCAAAGGCCAAGATCTTTCTGAGTTAAGCTCTAAGTAGAAGTAAATATAATAAGGTTCATGGATGCGAAACTGCAAAGAAAATGTGGGACACATTATCCATTGCACATGAAGGCACAAATTAAGTGAAAGAGTCCAAGATCAGTATTCTTGTACATCAGTATGAGCTGTTCAAGATGAAAGAGGATAAGTCTATTGATAAGATGTTTGGACGATTTCAAAATATCGTTAATAGACTTAAAGCTCTTGGGAGAATCTACGATAATTAAGACCATGTCAGAAAGATTCTCAGGAGTCTTCCTAAAAGATGGAGACCCAAAGTTACAGCAATACAAGAAGTCAAAGACTTAAGCGAGTTGAAGCTAAATGAATTGCTTGGTTCTTTGAATATACATGAAGTAGAGCTTGTTGCAGAAGATAAACCTGGAAGAGATAAATCTATAGCATTAAAATCTGGTCAGAAGAATCAAAAGAACCAGAGAAATAGAATTACATCTTCAAAAGCATTAAAGATTGAAGAAATCAAGAATGATGATGCCAGTGAATCTGATCAAGATTCAAGTAAAGATGATGATGAACTATCCTTCATTTCAAGAAAGATTAGGAAGATGTGGAAAAAGAAAGCAAAGGGAAATAAAAAATTTTCTTTTAAGAAAAATAGCAAAGACGATGTCAAGAATGAGAAAACTTCTATCGTCTGCTATGAGTGCAACAAACCATGACACTACAAGTCTGAATGTCCGTTGCTCAAAAGTAAACAGAAGAAAAGTAAAGAAAACAACAAGAGCATGATGGCAACTTGGGAAGATTTGGATTCGCCCGAGTCTGATTCCGATTCAGAAGCATTAGTACAAGCACATATATGCTTAGTAGCTGAAAAGGAATGCGACGATAAGGTAACTTCTAATTTTAATGAACTTCAAGAAGCATATTTAGAATTATTAGAAGATTTACATGCTATATTAAAGCAATATAGGGCTTTAAAAAGGAAATTTGTTGAAAACTTGAAGAACACAGAAGTGTTAGAAAAAGAAAACGTTTGCCTTAAGAAACAAGTAGACGATATGAAAAAGAAAGTAACTGTAGATAGATCTGAAGAAATTAGTCAATTGAAACAAAGGATTAATAGTCTTTCAGCAGATTTATCAACATTTACTGAAAGTACAAAAAAGATGAACGATATGATTGGAAAATATAGACACCCAAATAATAAGAGTGGTTTAGGGTTCACTAATAGCAATGTTTGTCATAATAAGAGTTTTGTTCCTAACAGAAAGGAAAATAAACAACTTTTTTATTATTATTCGAGGAATAATTGTAAGACTAACCCCCAAAGGACCCAAGAAAATATGGGTACCTAAGAAAGACATAATATATATTGCAGATCTCCTTTCTTGGAAAAAGCAACAGTACCAATGGTACTTGGACAGTGGATGCTCGCGACACATGACGGGAAGAAGGTATATGATCCTAGACCTCCAAAATAAGTAAGGAGGATCAATAACCTTTGGAGACAACCAGCAGGGAAAAATAGTTGGAATCGACAAAGTTGGTAAAGATTCATTTGCGTCTATTGATAATGTTCTGCTTGTTGAAGGTTTAAAGCATAATCTAATTAGCGTAAGTCAATTATGTGATTCTGGCTTTGAAGTATCCTTTTAATCAAAATTCTTGTGTAGTTATAAATAAGGACGGTTCCGTATTCTTTTCTGCCAAGAGACGAAACAATCTCTATAAGATTAACTTAGAAGATTTGAAAAGTCAAAATATTTCATGTTTTATAT
>JAOQMR010000007.1:16314264-16326203 GCA_027563865.1 Erythroxylum pelleterianum
TTTCAATTCAAAACACCTGTAATAAATTTCTTGACCAATTCTATATATCATGTTATTATCAAAACAATAAGGAATTTGACTTGTCAACCACCATTGGTCCAACAGTTCTTATCTCTTTGAGCTACCATTAACGAGGCTTGCAATTTGGGATGTGAATTAGAATGAGTAACTTTGGTAGTTGCTCACAATATCGAGAAAGGACAAATTCGAGCTACTTGGAACCATTAGAGCACAAGGTGGACTTGTAAAGCAAGCACAAGACAAAGGAACTTGTTAAGTTTGAGAGGTAAGGTCTTACCAAACCTTCCAACATTGGTATGTTCATCTGCGACATGTATTTCCCGAAAGTTTAGGTCCATTTTCTGAATTGTGACAATATTGGTTTGTATGAGATATGTATATGGATATGTTTCTTATCTCATTATCTTTCCAACGGTATATTATATGCTCGAATTGGAGTTAAAATAAGGGAGAAGTAATAGCTCGAATTAGGCATTGTGGCCATGAAAGAATGAAATTTTTAGAAAATCTAGGTTTTCTGCAGCCACACAACCGCGTCTTACACGGGCCTCGGGGGCACGTGGGGTGCGTGGGGCCACCTCAGAGAGCTGTTTATTAAAAATTTCAAATTTTGAGTTATTTGTAACCTAATTTGAAATTTTACTTAATTACATAAGTGAAATAATTTTTTGGCTATTAACTTAGGTTTTCATGCTTGATAATTGTGTATTATATTCATGAATTTATGACGCATTATCAATTCAAAAATTTGTCTATGTGACTAATTGTTAATTAACGCCAATAGGCATAAATTAAATGAAGATGCATTGATGTTTTGAATTAGTGTCTATGTTGTGTGACGCATGTTTTTCAAAATAATTTTATATATAAGGAAGAAGGTGTGACATCCCTATTTAATATTTGTTATTAGAATGATGTAATGGGATTTGCATTGTAATTATTAATGTTTTGTATCATTAATATTGAGGCTTTGTAGGGGGATGAATTTTCATAGTAATTCTAAGTATATAATTTTATTTTGAACATTAGGAATCAAAATATCATTGAAGTCTTAGAGTGAGACTCATTAATGCATGCATGATTGGTTGATGCTATATTTAGTGGACGTGTTACCTATAATTTAATTAACTAATCATTGGGCTAAATACAATTAGGCTCTTAATACTGCTTATATTGTTAGTGATGATTACTAGCAAGTTTGCGAAATTTTCGAATTGATAATGTAAGCGAGAGTTGAGCTAACTAATTGATAATGCATCATAAATTCATGAATATAATAAACTATTCAAGCATGAAAACCCAAGTTAATAGCCAAAAACTCGTTTCACTTATGTAATTAAGTAAAAATTCAAATTAGGTTAATAAATAACTCAAAATTTGAAAATTTTTAATAAACCCTCTGGTGTGGCCCCACGCACCCCACGCGCCCCCGAGGCTCGTATGAGACAAGGTTGTGTGGCAGTGGAAAACCCAGATTTTCCAAAAATTTTGGTCTTTCATGGCCATGATGTCCACTTCGAGCTATTGTTTCTTACTCATCTTAACTCTGATTCGAGAATACAGTATACGGTTGGAAAGATAATGTGACAAGGAATATATCCATGTACATATCTCATGCAAGACAGTATTGTAACAATTCAAAAAAAGGCCTAATGGCTCTAAATAGCTCCCTTTCTGGATGTTGTGAGCAGCTACTAGAGTTACTGTAATTCATACCCTAAATCCTAAGCCTAGTGAATGATGGCTCAAAGAGATAAGAACATGAGAGAGACCTCAAGGTTTTTGAGAGAGCCTTAAGTGTGGGAGGGAGAAGCTCCTGGATGCATTCTCCCTCTTTTGCAACTTATGCAGAGAAATAGAAAAAGGGTTAGACATTTCCACAAGTAACCACTTACTTGTTAGCTTTGTCTTTCTTGTAAGACTAAGTTTACTTGTCCACTTTGGTTTCCTTGTACCAATGTGGACACATTATATTACTTTGTTACATATCCCACTTGTACACATCGATAACAACATATGTTCCATTGGCAACATATGCTTAAGAAAGAACAACACATACCTATTTGTAACAACAAATGCTTTGTTCATAGTTCTCAACCTTAAATGTTCATTCTCACTATCAGACAGGAAGTGGAGTGTGCGACTATACGAGAAACGTACCGACGAGGATTGTTACGTTAAGTCACCATCAAACTAACGTAATGTTACTCAAGATTTCGTTATACCCCAAATCATTTATAATCACACTAGATTTTGCTTCTCTGATCCCTCTTTTCACAAAGAGCTATGCAAAATCCCATAATGTATTTGTACTCATGGTTGCCATATAGTCAACTCATGCCTATCAACAACTAATGTCTTTGTAACTACTCGGACAATGAGTCACAAACAACTTATGTGATGTCAAAATGATTTTTCCTTAGACACTCATGTTAATCCATGATGTCTTGGCTACTTTCCTAGTCATACCCCGCTAGACTACATCATGACGTCTTGGATAATATGCTAAAGTAGCAACTCCAATTCCCAACTTCATGACATAGGTTAAAGTTCCAAAGGATATAGAGGTGGACTAGATGTCCACAGGACTCATACAATGATGAAGAAGGGACCTATTCATGACTCGCTTATTTGGTTGTCTCAAGCACATGCAGTATGAAGTGCATGCTATGGTGGAGCTCCCACTAAAAATTTGTCACACTTTAAATAAAACCATACGAAACACAACCTAGTCACTCTAGAAAGTGACCGACTTGAGCTACCATAGACTTAAGTCTAGCTTCATATAGGCTATATGGACACACTTTCCATGTTCGACTAAACAAGTCTCATCTTAGCACTCAACTAAGGTGACATACATAATCCTTAATCACGCCACAGTAATTAAAGAGATTGCCTATAATTTTGTACCTTGCAATACTTTGTCTCATCCCACTCGCCATCATAGCACTGGGGCGATATTCTCGTGTGAGAGAGCAATATCAATCCTGGTGACAAATTTTAGATATGTGTCATTTTCAATTAAACCTTAATTTACTATGCAAATTCACACAAGATTAAAATGAAAAACATATCAAGTGTTTCTTGAAAGTTTAGGCCATTTTATGAACTATTACGATACTATTTTGCATGAGATATGTATATAGATATGCTCCTTGTCACATTATCTTTCCAACGGTATGTTATATGCTCAAATTAGAGTTAAAAATGAGTGAGAAACAATAACCCGGACTGGGCATCGTAGCTATGTAAGATTGAAATTTCTGAAAAATCTGGGTTTTCTGCAGCCACACAGCCTTGTCTCATACGCGCCTTGGGGGAGCGTTGGGCCACCCCAGAGAGCTATTTATTAAAATTTTTCAAAGTTGAGTTATTTGTTAGCCTAATTTGAAATTTTACTTCATTACATAAATGAAATAATTTTTTGGTCATTAACTTGGGTTTTCATGCCTGATAATTGTATGTTATATTCATGAATTTATGATGCATTTCATATATGTTATGAGTTGTATTTTATTATTTATTTCATTTATGTGTTAAATGATTATTATTTATGTTAGGAATAAATTGGTTAATTATTTGTTTATGTGACTAATTGTTAATTAATGCCAATAGACATAAATTTAATGAAGATGCATTAATATTTTAAATTAATGTTAATGTGACGTGATGTATGTTTTCCAAAATAATTTTATATACAAGGAAGAAGGTGTGACATCTCCAATTAATATTTGTTATTAGAGTGATGTAATAGGATTTGCATTGTAATTATTAATTTTTGTATCATTAATATTGAGGCTTTGTGAGGAGATGAATTTTCACACTAATTCTAAGTATATAACTTTATTTTAGACATTGGGAACCAAAATATCAATGGAGTCTTATAGTGAGACTCACTAATGCATACATGATTGGTTGATGCTATATTTGGTGGATGTGTTACCCATAATTTAATTAATTAATCATTGGGCTAATACAATTAGGTGCTTATGTTGTTAGTTCTGATTACTAGCAAGTTTGTTATATTTTTGAATTGATAATGTAAGTGGAAGTCAAGCTAACTAATTGACATTAGCATAAATAAATATATGCCTTAATTACATGTGCAATGATGTAGTGAAATGGCAACCAAGATTTTGATTATTGAGATAACCAAGGGAAAGAAACTTGATGGTAAAAACTATGATATCTGGCATAGGAAGGTTCAGTACCTTCTTAATGGATATGAGTTGCTCAACCATCTAACCACCAAAATGAGCCGACCCGAGACTGGGAATTCGGCCCAGCATCGCCATGACCATGAGACTTATTTTCTTTGGCAAAAGAAGGACAAAAGTGCACACTTTACGTTGTTAGCTTGCATGCACGACGACGTTATTAGGGAGTTTGAGAACTACCCAACTACCATGGAGATATGTGAATAATTACGTCTAAAGTATGGAGGGATAACAATCACAAGGCTTCGTGCCTTAACGCTTAGGTTCAATCAATACATGATGGACCTTAAGCATAGCATGACTGAACATCTTAGGGTGATGTCCTCTATGATTAGATAAATGAAGGCAGTAGGTTATGATCTCACAGATGAGCAGTAGGTTCTAGCTATCATTAGGTCACTTCTGGAGTCCTCATGGGGACAAGTGAAGTTGGTCCTTACTCATAATGAGGCCATTAATACCTTTGATGACATTTCCTGCTATTTGGAGCTTGAGGCAGAGAGTAGAAATGCAAACCGCAATGTCATTGCATTAGTTGCACAAAATGAGCACAAGGGTGATGGCCCTAAGCGCAAGAAGGGAAAAGTTAAGAACTAAGGGCCTCAAGAAGGGCAAGTCGCTAAACGCCATAGAGGTAAATGCAGGGGCAAGAAGGATAATTCCAAACTCATATGCTTCAACTGTAAAAAGAAGGGACACTTTGATCAGGAGTTTACTGAGCCCCGTGAGTTTTGTCCTTACTTACCTTCTTTTGTACGTGCCTTTGTTTGTATACATGCATTTTTTGCTTATTCTTTTTCGTGATTTGATTGTAAATATGAAAGCAATAAAACCTATGACCTGTAGCATGCAGGATTTGTAGATTACCATCGATTACCAACAGGTAAACATTTTGTAACAATGGGAAATGGAGCAGAGGAGAGGGTTCTTGGTATAGAAACCTACCATCTTACTTTGCGAAGTGAACGCAAATTACTCTTATATGATGTGCTTCATGTACTCACTATTCGATTTAATCTACTTTCAGTAGCAGCACTAGTAGACTTGGGTTTTTCTTTTCTTGTTTGTAAGAATGGTGTGTCCATTTATCTTGATCATACCCTTCATGATCATGGTCACTTTTGTAATAGCTTATTTATGATGGACTTAAAAGATGTATTTGAATCTCATAAATATTTTGCTCATGTTGCTTCTTCTAATTCTGTTGATATTGAATATGAGTCTGTTAAATGGCATGCTTGATTAGAGCATATTGGACAAAGTAGAATGTCCAGATTGGTTGGAGGAGGGCTATGGGGCTCTCTCTCCAAAGTGAGTCTTCCTACTTGTGAGCCTTGTCTTGTTGGGAAAGCTAGTAGAAAACCTTTTGGTAAGGCTAAGAGGGCTTCTCATCCTCTAAAGTTGATCCACTTTAATATTTGTGGGCCCATAAATGTGAGCGTGTGTAATGGCGCAACTTAATTTATCACATCCATAGATGATTTCTCACAATATGGCTTAGTATTTATGTTGCCTCACTTCTCAAAAGCTTCGTATTGTTTTAAACGCTTTGTTGCTGAGGTTGAGAATCATAAAGAGAGGAGCATTAAGGCTCTTCGTATCGATAGAGGCCGAGAGTATCTCTCTGATCAATTTTGAGAATTTTGTGAGAATAACGGAATATGCCGACAGTTAACGATTCCTTGAACTCCTTAATAAAATGGGGTTGCAGGGAGAAGGAATCAAATTCTGTTGGACATGGTTAGGACAATGATGGCTCAAGCCAACCTCCCGATTAAGTTTTGAGGGGATGCCTTTGTGACTGCGGCATATATCCTTAACCGAGTGCCTACTAAGTCTGCCCCGACTATTCCATATGGGTTATGGAATGGAGATAAGCCTAATTTGGAAGGCCTAAGGCCACGAGGATTTGCTGGTTATATTCACCGTTAAGTTTGGGAAGTTAGGCCATAGAGTTAATAAATGAGTGTTTATTAGATATTGTGAGCATTTTAAAGGCAATGTGATGTATGGTGACATCATGGAGGGCTCACTGAGGTTGAGTCTTGAGTTGTGGATTTTTTGGAGGATGATTTCCCTAGTATTGGTGAGATCAAACAAAGTTTTGAGCTCTATAGTTAGAGGAGCATCAAGATGAAGTGCCCTAAATGAATTTGGATTCATAATCCATTCTGATGACTATTGAGGTCAGTGGGAGCATAGAACTTGAGTCTCAGTCTCCAAAATTAAGTAGGAGCCAACGCAAAAAATGTTTTGTGTAGACACTTTGAAATAGAAGGTGGGTCTTTCTTGAGCATTTCTGTTGACGCTGATGAACTTCTTCTTTTGAAGAAGCAATGAACTCACCAATTTCGAGTTAGTGGCTTGTAGCAACGAAAGATGAGATGGAATTCATAGCTAAGAACTATGTGTGGGACTTAGTCGATCTACCTGTTGGGTGCAAAATTATTGGAAACAAGTGGGTCTTGAAGGTTAAACACAAGGAAAATATCAATTGATAAGTATAAGGCCTGATTAGTGGCGAAAGGTTACATCCAAAAGGAGGGTGTGGACTATGATGAGACATTTTATCCTATGGTGAGATTTGTGTCTATTCACCTTATCCTAGCTATTATTGCACATATAGATTTGGATTTGTTCCAAATGGATGTTAAAACGACATTTCTGAACGGAGAAATAAATGAAAAAATCTATATGGATCAACTCATTGGGTTTCGGGCAAAGGGGCATGAACACAAAGTGTGTCATTTGAGACATTCCATTTATGGCCTAAAACGATCATCTAGGCAATGGTATCTTAGATTTCATCAAGCCATGACATCGGTAGGCTTTGAAATGATTGAAGAGGACCATTGTGTATACATAAAGAGACAAGAGGATGTGTTTCTTATGCTCTGCTTATATGTAGATGATATTTTGATAGCTGGGAATGATATGGAGATGATCATTACCACTCAAAAGTAGTTGTCCTCTACTTTTGAAATGAAGGACATGGGTGAAGCAAATTATGTTCGCGGGGTTAAGATCTCGAGGGATCGTTCTAAGATATTTCCAAGTTTGTCTCAAGAAACCTATATTAATAGGATCTTGGAACGTTTCCATATGCATAATTGCAAACCTGTTGACACTCTAATGGAGAAGGGCCTATACCTAAGTATGGATTATTAATGTCCTAATATAGAGGAAGAAAAACAACAAATGGATAAGGTGCTATATGCAAGCATTGTCGGTAGTCTAATGTACGCTATGTTGTGTACTCGACCTGACGTATGCTTTATAGTTAGGATGGTTAGTAGATATCAAAGTAATCCTGGACCTGCACATTGGACAACTGTCAAAAGGATACTTAGATATCTAAGAGGAACCACTAACATGGCTTTGAGCTATCAACATGGGAGCCTCAAATTGGTTAGATATAGTGATGCCAATGGATCCGCTGATAGAGATGAGTGAAAGTCCACTTCGGGATATGCTGTCATTCTTGGAGGAGGAGCAATTTCTTGGTGTAACAAGAAACAATAGTGCATGTCATTGTCCATGATGGAGTTCGAGTATGTTGCATGTACCTCAGTGGTGGCAAAGAGGTTATATGGTTGATGGGATTTTTTAGGAGCCTCAACATTACCAGGCATATTCATAAGGCCTCAGTTATCTATTGTGATAACACAATTGCAATTGCCTATGCAAAGGACCCAAAATATCATGGAACGACAAAGCACATGGATACTTGCTACCACTTCATCCGATATCATTGCACAAGGACATGCGAGCCTAAAGCATGTCTCTACGAGAGGTATGATAGCTGATCCTTTTATTAAACCTATTGCTAGAGATGCTTTTCAAAAGCACGTTAGGAATTTAGTTTTGATGAGGATTTAATGTATTTGTACATTTACTTATGTATTAACGAATTATGTTTTTCATTTTAATCTTGTGTGAATTTGCATAGTAAATTAAGGTTTAAGTAAAAATGGAAGATATTTAAAAATTGTCATGAGGCTTGATGTTGCTTTCTCACATAAGAACATCGTCCCAATGCTATAATAACGAGCAGGATAAGAAAAAGTATTGCAAGGTACAAAATGATAGGCATGCTTGATGTTGCTTTCTCACATAAGAACATCGTCCCAATGCTATAATAACGAGCAGGATAAGAAAAAGTATTGCAAGGTACAAAATGATAGGCATTCTCCTTAATTATTGTGGAATGATTAAGGATTATGTATGTTGCCTTAACTGAATGCTAAGATGGGACTTGTTTAGTCGAACATGGAAAGTGTATCCATGTAGCCTTTATGAAGCCGAATTTGAGTCTACGGTGGCTTAAGTAGGTCACTTTCTGGAGTAACTGGGCCGTGTTCCGTATGGTGTTATTTAGAGTGAGACAAATCCTTAGTGGGAGCTCCATCATATCATACACTTCATACTGCATGTGCTTGAGACGAACAAATAAGGGAGTCATGAATAGGTCCCTTCTTCATCACTGTGTGAGTTCTGTGGACATCTAGTCCACCTGTATACACTTTGGAACTTTGACCTATGTCATGAAATTGGGAATTGGTGTTGTTACTTCAGCATATTATCCAAGGGTCAGGAATGGTGCGGTCTAGCAGGGTATGATTAGGAAAGCAGCCAAAACTTTATGGATTGACTTGAGTGTCTAAAGAAAAATAAATTTGATATCATACAAGCTATTTGTGACTCATTGCCTAGGCGGTTACAAAGACATTAGTTGTCGATAGGCATGATTGTCTATATGGTAACCATGAATGCAAATACATTATGAGATTTTGCATAGCTCTTTGTGAAAAGAGGGATCAGAGATGCAAAATCTAGTGTGATTAGAAATGATTTGGGGTATAACAAGATCTTGAGTGACGTTACGTTAATTTGATGGTGATTTAATGACTTTCTCGTATGGCCGCACGCTCCACTTCTTGTATGACAGTGAGAATGAATATTTGAGGTTGAGAAATAAAGCATGAGTTGCTATGAACAAAGCATTTGTTGCTACGAATAAGCATGTGTTGTTCTTTCTCAAGCATGTGTTACCAATGTGTACAAGTGGGAGATGTAGCAAAATAATATAATGTGTCCACATTGGCACAAGAAAACCAAAGTGGACAAGTAAGTTTGGTCTTATAAGAAAGACAAAGCTAACAAGTAAGTGGTTACTTGTGGGAATATCTATCTTTTTTTCTATTTCTCTACATAAATTGCAAAAGAGATAATGCCTGAAGGAGCTTCTCCCTCCCACAGTTAAGGCTCTCTAAAAAACATTGAGTTCTCCCTCATGTTCTTAACTCTTTAAGCCACCATTCACAAGGTTTGGGATTTGGGGTGTAAATTAGAGTGAATAACTCCGGTAGTTGCTTACAACATCGAGAAAGGGCAAATTCGAACTACTTGGAGTCATTAGAGCACAAAGTGGACTTGTAAAGCAAGCATAAGAGAAAGGGACTTGTCAATTTTGAGAGGTAAGGTCTCACCACATCTTTCAATAATCTTGATACCTTAAGGTGCTATAAAATTGAAAGAAGAGAAGATGATCAGCTCAAATGGTTAAACAAGCATACGTAGCTTATTAGAACTTTGACACTTTAGTCATTATTGTAAAACTCTTAAAACTTCACTGCTCATTTAATTATAGATATTTAAATGTAATTATTTTATATAATTTGCATTAGTAATCAATAATTGTATTTTCCTTAACCAAATCTAACGTAATGAATTCTTTATATCAATTTTCATGTGTTTGGTTGTTTTGAGGAATGCGAAAATTGAACCAATGCTATCCTAAACAAAATATAGATTTTTATTTGGTTAATATTGATGAGTGAGGACTTTCTGTCTAATTTTACTCTGTTCTCAATGGTCAAAACGACATTGTTTTAGACATTGGACAAAGTTGGGCAGTCTCTAAACTCACATCCAATGGTCAAAACGACGTCGTTTTGGACATTGGATATGGTTAGACATGGTAAAATTTGACAGAGGATCTGAACTCAATAATAACACCTACCATAGAGATTATCTAATAATTCCAAAGTTGCTTTAAACATCGGATAGGGTTAGATAGGGTAAAACTAGACATAGGATCTGAAGTCAATAATAACACCTACCACATAGATTAACTAATAAAACCAAAGAGTATTATATTAGGATTAACCGTCAAAGGTTTATGCACCTATACAAATATTTAAGAGAAATTAAAAAGTTTTATTAATAAACACTGACATGATTGATTCGTAATTAAATCGCATGCCAAAAACAAAAATATGAAGTATAGGACATGACGTGCAAATGAGCAATCGTGCAAATGCCCTATTGCTGTCCTAATGATGATGCATTTACCTGGCTAAATTTGCGGAATTGATTATAGATTATAGTATAAGGTTTAGAAAGTTTGGTTGGGTCACGAAGAAAATGACAATGCCACATGTAAAGTCAGCATTTAAGTGTGACTCTTTCTAATTTTCTAATAGGGAAAAAGAATCACCGTTGGGAGTTTGATAATTATGTTAACGTTTTAAGTGTGACCCTTCCAAGCTTTCATCACACCTGATAGATCGTATATTAATTGTTGTCAGCATTTAATTTTGACTCTTTCTAAGATTAATCATACATAATAGACCCAAAAGACAATAATATGAAGGAATTAATTTATGTAGTGATTGACAATATAATGTAATCTTTTTCATTGTTTTCTGCTTGACCATAAGGCGATGTTAACTTGCAATCCATTTCAAGTTTGAAAATCGTTAGTAACTGATGTCAAGCTTGAAAATTAAGGAGAATAAAGTCTAGACTAATGAAAAATTGATGTCAATAGCATATTCGGCCAAATGTCAAGGTGACGCATAGTCAGTAAACTCAACTTGCTAGACCCGTATACGGGCGTGGTTAAATTGAAAGCCTACTAGCCTTTATTGGCCTTGCAATGGAAAGAAGCCAAACTCTGAGTAACGTGTCAATGCATGGCTTTTGGGACTGGTATCTCAATTAGGGTCTTAAAGGGTATCCGTTTTAGTTTTTAGATTTATTTTTCTTTTCCTCCTTAATTTTAAATTTAGATTGGTGCAAATTCACAAGTGATGGTATTAGGGTTGTCCCACATCTATAACCTTATCATTGTAGATTTTGAGTTAGCATATAATTTTTTTATTGTGAATCAACTCATTTAATCATTGTTCAATTTCTTCTCAAACTAGCTGATATCAATAAGAGGTAATTTCATGATAGTAATCAATCCAACAATTACATATTTTTAAGTTTAATTAATATAATGATACATGCTTAATTGATTACTATTAGAATAATTTGGGACACCCATGTTATAAGTCAATTTTTATTATCAATTTTTTAAAAGCTTCTTCCAATTATAAAAATAATATATTTAAATATCTCATTGGTTAAAGTACTTTTTAACCTTATTATTTTCATTCTAGTACAACTTGAACTATAACGTGTTTCAGAGCATTCAATTACAATCTTACCCTAAGTAGAGTAAACTTTTATCCATTGTCACGTCATTGTTGATGAAAGAGCATGTAATATGAAGAACTTGTATCGTATTTTACGTTGTGAATTGTTGTACAATGTGTGCTATATTTATAGCACTAAGTTGTAAGTGTAAGTCGTGTACAAGTCGACTTGTTAGTTGGATAAGTCGACTTACACGCATTCAGTACCGACAAGTCG
>JAOQMR010000007.1:16340598-16362857 GCA_027563865.1 Erythroxylum pelleterianum
GCGTGGATCACCTTTAGAGATAGTCTCTTTTGGCTATTTAGGTTGATGTCTTCATACCGATACCTGGATCCTGGGTTCGGGAAAGTCCCGGGAACAAAAATTTTCGTTTTCCGCTGCCTGAACATGTGATGTTCCTCCCGGAATTTGCCTACAGAAAATGTGAACCATATTCCTCCATATTCTCATTCATATGTGCGCCATGTTCCTCCAAATTTTCATTAATATGTGCACCTTGTTCCTTCAAATTTTTATGCATATGTAGACCATGTTCCTCCAAGCTTTCATTCACATATGCACCATATTCCTCTATATTCCCATATGTACTAGTTCCTCCATATTTACACTATGTTCATCATCATTATGGTCCTCTCCTCCAGTTATATGTAATATGTCAGGAGCATTGACAAGTGTTTCTAAATGATAAATTACATATAACCAGAGGAGAGGACAAAGTAGCAGCAAGTTTACCGGAAGTTCTATATATTAGCACCTGTGATCAGCTAACTGACATCCTCACTAAACCTCTTGCCCTTGATTGCTTTCACCAGCTTGCTTCCAAACTAAACAAGGTTCAAAATCCCAAGTTTAGTTTGTAGGGGGTGTTAGAGAACAGAGTTGGCCCAACCTTGAATTAAATACAAAGCAAACCCAATCACAATCAGCCCAAGTTCAAGCTTCTTCTTAAAAATATGGTACAACTCATGTATAGGATAAATTAGTTGATGTTGTTTCTATAATCTGTTACAATTCTATTTTAACAAAATATTCACTTTTGGCTAGTTTGTACAGATAAGAGCTCCTAGCATATTCTTTTTTGTTGTCCATTGATGTTAATGGGCTAGAAGTGGTTAGTAGTGATTGTTTCACAATTATGTATATAAAAGACAATGCTATAGTGAATGAAATTATCAAAGAAGCTTTTATCACTCTTTGCTTAATTTTAATTTTCATTCTAGAGTCTGGACCCTTTCCTTCAAAAAAATTAAATAAGGAATTGAACTAGGGCAACAAAACTTATTCTATTATAAAGCAAGTTACTGTTATACATAGGTTCTGTCACGAAAATGGATAAAGTAACATTGATCTTTTTGTGCAAGCTTTCAGTTTTCATATTTATTTTCGTTAATTATTACTTGTAGTGTTAAGATGCACTTTTGTTATTACTCTATATATTTCCATAATCTAGTATATCAGTTGCTGATCATATATATCACTTTGTTGAATATAGAAAAAAAATCATTTTTTTAGTTTTTACACGAGTAACTAATACCAGATTTTGGGACATAGATGACTAATAATAAACATCTATTGTAGATAACTATAAAAGTTAAATTTTTACAAATAATGATTTTTCTATATTCTCTTTGGTCATATTTTCTAAACATATTTAATTTTAATACTTGTTTATTTAAGTTCTCTAATATAAAAAGGTTCCTATTACAATCTTTCATTTTAATGTTTAAATTTCCATCAATTTTTATTGAACAAAAGTTCAAGTAACACACTCAAAATAAATTATGTGTATATACATTAATTTTTATTAGCCTATTTTGATAAATTTAAAATTTTGAAAGATCTAAATAATAGGTTTTGAATTTTGAATAAAAAATCCAAATTAATATAGTTTTTATTAGGCACATTATTAATAATGTTTTTCATAACGAAACCTATAGAGAAAGAAAAAGAAGAAAGGATAGTTGGAACTATAATGTGCAATTATGGAAGAATGTAAGTGATAGAAACATCTTAGACAAAGATGGATATAGGGAGGAGATTTTATAGCTTGTGAAATGTACTAGGTAAGATTTATCTCTCTTATGAAAGAAAAACTACATAAGTAACCTACTTAAATATATTTAAGTTTTGAACTTTTATGTTTTAGGGGAGGGCACAAGAAATTTTTAAATGGATCAATCCATATATGTGTTCTATATATAGCTATCCAAATCTTTTGAGAATACCCACATATGAGTGTCCTACATCGAAGAAAGAGGGGAAAGAAGCATTGGATGAGTTGGTTCAAAAAACAAGGAGAAAACATGAGAGCTATCAATGAAGAGATTAAAATCCTCCTTTCAGTAGAGTTATAAGCTCTTTGAAAATCAACCTTCATCTTTCCTGTGATAGTTTTTTAGCAATTTATGAGCTAGGAGAATATTATCTTCAGTCCTCCTACTTTGAATGGTTTGTATAGCTTATGACAACTTCTTAGAAAATATTTTATAAATTTAAAAAATCGAAGGAATTTCATTAAATAATAAGATTAGCAATCTTAAGAAGCAAAAATTTAAAGAAATTGTTGATTTCTTACAAAAAATTCCAGGTAGCTTATATATGTTCCCTGCCAAATTTTGGATTTTTGGAAAAGAGAAAGCATAAAATCAGTTAGGGGCTTTATTGGCTTTGAGACTAAGCCTCTGTTTGGTTGAGCTTATACCAGTAGAGTTTTTTCTTGACATCTTTTCTGAGAACTTTTTTAAGAAGTCAGTTGACTGTTTAACTGTCATTAGACCATTTAGCAATATAAAATTAAAAAGTACTTTTAATTTTAACTACATTTTATTTTGTAATAAAATTATTTATGCATATAAATATTATTTAAAGTATATTAAATAGTATGCAAAGCACAATATATTAATTATTATATAATTTTAAACCATATGAAACATAAATCAAAATATGTCTAACCGAATCTTTTATATAGATTATAACATAAGTAAACTAATATAAAAATAAATATTAAAACTTATAAAAATGCCAAATAATATTATATAAATTCTAAAATAATTATCCAAGTTGAGTAAATAGTTAAATACATAATAAAAGGAAAGATGTATTTGCAAGTATTGTGGGCATTATGTGTAAAACTTAAGGGCAAAAGGGACTAAAAATATGCTCATTAATTGATCTAAAAAATCTACCTAAAAATGCTTTTTTGAGAAGTTCCAAATTTGAGCTTCTTAAAAAAAATATTCTGGTTGCCAAAAATGCCATATCTATTGAAGAAGTGCTTTTTTATTTTACAGTCAAACATCTATTTTTCTTTAAAAAAGCTTTTGTGGTGAAGAAAAGTGCTTACTGACTTCCCAAAAGCCCATTCAAATAGGCACTAAAAGGAGCTTAATCAATTATTTAGGAATGATGCATCGGAGATGATATACTTTTCCATAATATATTAACAAAATAGTTCACTCTTTCAATCTTAAGCCACTCCTAGTTATTTGACCTTGTGCCTGAATCATTGCTGATATTGATAATTTTGTTCTAGTTTTTCTATAAAAGAATTTGGCGTTAAAGTCTCCTTCCTTAGATCAATTAATTCGAGGAGTTATGAAAGGCTAAAGTTCCCATATAAGACCTTATCTTTCTCTCAAGTTTTGAGGCCATTATCTAGTGGAGTAGCTTAAAGGATGTCCTACACCAAATTCAAATCCTTTTTTGCCTTTATTATGTCTCACTTAATATCCCTATTTTTAAAGCACTTGTCTTTTCTTTTCTCAAATTTGACGACTTTGAGTTTCTTAGTGTAGGAATCCAAGGAGTTACCTTGAACTGAAGTTTCAATAACTTTAATAAATGCTTCCTTAGGACTCAACTAGCAAATTGTTAAATTTAAAGGGTGAGTACCTTCTTCCTATCTTGTGCTCCTATCCAACCTTGATAGAGTTATCATCAAATATAAAATAGTATCCAATTTTTTCCTAAGAAATAGGAAAGGCATTCATTCACTGCTTTTTAACTATGGATCTATTTAGTTTCTTCCACAAATTCATATTTTTTGATTCATTATTATCATAAGTAAGTATGCTCTATTTAAGGGATGACCAAGCCATTTCATTGATGCAACATTTATAATTTTCACCGTTGCCACTAAAGATGTTAATGTTGCCATCTGATTCATAAATAAGCATAATAGTATTGAAATCCCCCGTAACTATCTAAGGTAAGTAGGGTTTGTTACTAATATACACTAAATATGACCATAAATGTTTACGAAGATAAAAATTATTTGAAGAAGTGACTTGAAAGATGCATTTAGAAGAGAGGGAAAAGACTTGAATATAAATGAATTGATTTGACATAAAGTTAATTAAAACTATTATTTTAGAAGGATTAAAAAATAATATAATCATTATTAATTCCTAACGGCACCTAAGATGTGGATAAATTGGGTGTTTATAAATTTTTAAGTGAGGGTCATTAACTTAATATGTTAATGATCATGATTTATAAAGGATAAAGGCATGAAATAAAATAATAAATTTTAATAATACACTTCAGTGATAGAGTAGAAGAGTAAGTAAAGAGAAATACAAACCAATTTATAGTGGTTCAATAAATAACCCTTCCCTATGTTTACTTCCAAAACTCTTTTTAAATTTTCACTATAATCTTGTTCCAAAGTAAATAATAACCTTTATACAATATTTTCTTTGAAAAAGAGTAACCATTTTATAATCTCCCTCTAAAGTGAAGAGGAACCTCAATACAACTTAAAACACCCCCAAATACAATAAATGAGAACTAAAATGGAATCTCACTAATCAAAATAGCTTACTTTATCACTTTGATAATAAAAAAGGCTCACTTACTCAAAAAGAGAGAGTGAATGCTCAAATGGTTGAAAAACAATTAGAAATATGTGTAAAAGACACTACAATGCTTCTTGATACAATAACCAATAGGAAAGCATGTACTTATAGGAATTTAGGATCTTTACTAGCCTTTGGAGCCAAACATTAGTCGTTACAATGACTAGTTACAAATCACTAGTCATCTAGTGTAATATATTAATTGACCAATGTCTATTGATTGCATAAATTCACTAGTTGTTAAGACATTAGTTAACCGCTCAAGCATATTCGTTGATTAATGTTTCCCGTAGAGTGACATTAGTCAACCACATGACTTTATTGGTTGACCAATATGTCAACAAACTCACATGTTACACTTTCAGCTTACATTAGTTGATCATAGCCTATATTAGTCGATCAATCTCTACAAAAAACGTAATTTTAACAACTTCAAATGCTTAAAATTGATTTGTTTAATGCAATTATAATTAAAAATATTCAAAATATCCCATAAGGTGTGTTTGGAACATCAAGAGGCTTTTCTATTAAAAAATACTTTAATACCTCTTGATGAATGAAAAAATGCATGTAATGATATAATATGAAATGTTTATTCATGATAAGATTTTAACAAAGTGAGATTACAATTAACATTTCAAAACATAAAATGACCTTGATATGCCTTGATCTTCTTTTATTTTTGACTTAATCTTCACTTTGTAAGTACCAAACTTTATCTTTTCTTTTATCATCTTCATGAACGTTCTTCTTGAGTTATGTTTGATGATAACAAAATCATTAATGGGATTTATGTGTTGTTATCGTCAAAACATTGATTGCAACCTTCTTTAGTTCAATAATCTCATCCTTTTTATGATGATAAACTATTTATAACATTAAAGAGTAATAATAAGATTAAGCATACAAGTAACTATCTATCTCAAGATAATCAATAGTTCCCCTAAATTCATGCTTAAACATAATTAAATATAAAAAAGAGATATTTAAAATTAACTAGGTGAAATATCAATAATAAAAGATATATTGAATATCAAGAAAAAGAAATTGATCTAATTTAACTAAATTGCTCTTTCCCCTCTTTAAAAACATCAAAAATCAACTAACTAAAGGAAGAAAGCAAAATTTAAGCAAACAATATAGGTCATCAAGTTCATGTATCGTGATGTCTCAAAAAGAGTCAAGTTTGCCTTACAATATAGTAAGCTAATATTTAATGGCTTCTAAACGAGCATCAGGTGGAGACTCCTGGCATGTCATAAGGTAATAGCCTCATTATCTATAAGTAGCTTGGCAATATAACTCAGGAGAGGCTCATTGGGACCAATGTCATATGGGAGAGTCTCATTTATTGGTTAAAGATGCTAAGGTTAAAGTTGCTGCCACCAGTGTGGCTATTTCATTTAACCATGAACCAATTAGTAACCCATAAAAATGAGGGTTGTAAAGCTAAACAAAGAAATTAAAATAATCTCATTTTTAATGGGAGGAATGTGAAAATGTTAGAAGATAAAACTAAGTGTTAGGGTATAAGGAACGCTTTTTTTCTTAGTTTGATGGAAATACACCATGTTGAGGAAAATGAAGAGGCATGATATTGGATAGGAACCGAAGTTCATCATGGCCTAAGAAAGTAAATTTATCATTGAAAGAAAAAAAATATAGTTAATAAAGAAATGATGGAATAAAGGAATAACATTGAGTCCATGAACATCTTTGAGTTTTTTTTTTGTGACCTCTGCATTGGTACCTGAAGATGATTTTCACTCTATTAACCACATATTAAGTTCAAACTTGATATTGGGTACAACAACTATAATGAGTAACTCTTTTAGGAATAGGAATGCTTAAGATCTTATTTATAAGATCATTAGCTAAACGACTATCAATATCTTGGATTATAGAGAAAATATAGTTGTCACCTTGAATCATTCTAAGTTAAAGATTATAATAAAATAATGACTAATATGAAAGGTTGTTTAAGAAGAGATTCCCACCCTCAATCAATGAAAACTTATATTAAACCATATTCCTTAAAATGTTTTAAGCAAGATGGAGAGATAACCTAGTGTATTTTGTTACTCATAAAGTATAAACATTGAGTTAAGAAGAGTTAATGTAAGAATACAACTAAGGAAAATTCTAAGAGGTATGGTTATAGGAAATAAAAACACTTCTCGTTAGAGCTTGATATCAACTAAATTTCCTTTTTCATTCTTGTTCAACTTTATTATGATGCTTATAGCTGGCCTTAATGGTTTGAATTGATCCATTCTAATGTTTTTAAGTATTTATTTCGTGTACTTTGCTTGATTAATAAAGATACCTTCCTTTATTTGCTTGATTAGGAGTTTATGAAAGAATTTAAGCTCCCCCATCATGCTCTTCTCATATTCCTACTTGTACACTTGAAAAATTATTTACATATTCTCACTAGTGACATCAAATATAATGTCATCAACATAAATTTAAACAATTAAAATATCATACTTATGCGTTTTAATAAAATGTGTAGTATCAACATTGCCTTTAGAGAACCTATTTTTGAAAAAATGAACTTAACTTATTATAGTAAGCTCTAAGAGTTTTTTTTTCAAACTATATAATGCTTTAAAGAGTATGATGACATATTTAGTTGTATTATGATTTTCAAAATCAGAAGGTTGATGAATGTAAACCTATTTTTGAATAAAACCATTTAGAAAAGTAAATTTAACATTCATTTGAAATTATTTGAAGTTTATATAAGATGCAAATGTAAGTAATAAACTAATAGCTTATAACCTAGCTATTGTTGTAAAATTTCCTCGAAGTCTACACCTTCATCTGGATTGTACCCTTTGCAATCAATCTAGCTTTTTTCTTACGATGGTACCTAGTTCATTTAATTTATTTTTAAAAACCCACTCAATGCCTATGATTTGATGATGTTTAGGTCTACGTACTAAAGTTCACACATTACTTCTTTCAGATTCACTACAAGAAAAATGTCATTTAGCGACGGATATTACCAACAGAAAACGTTTGGATTCTGTCGGTAATATAAATTAGCGACGAAATTAACCAACAGACAAAGGCGTACTAAAAATGGCTGTAGGTAAATTTACTGACGGACATTTTATGTAATCATCGGTGAATATAGCGACGGTTGGCTGTAACCGTCAGTAAATTTACCTATGGCCTTTTTCTTTCCATCGAAATATTTGCCGATGCTATTGGTTATTTCATCGGTAACATTACTGATGGTTATGAATGATCGTCAGTGAGTATACTGACGGTTCAGCAAATCCAAGTGGTAAAGTTGCCGACGACTGTCAATATTACTGACAGTTACTCTTTGGTTCGTCGGTAAATATCTTACATTTTATGGACGGTTTGTGGTGTTTCGTCGGTAAATGTAATAGATTTTATCTAAGTATCTGTATTTTCTGTCAGTAAATAAATTTAATTTTGTTTAAAATCCCAATATTAAAATTTATTTGATGATCTTATGATTAATGCATAATTTCAATAGTTATAAATTACCTGTGGATAATAATTTGATTTGTTTATATATTTAATTTGTTTAGACAGAAAGTTGATTGATGATATAAAGTTAAAATTATCTTTACTGATAATTAAAACATTAAATTGTACATAATAAGTCTTTGTAATTCAAATCAAATGACTACAAGTACACTATTGTCCTGTGTCTGCAGATGCTCTGAGATGCTATCCCTCCGCATCAACTTATCTACCTTATGTCTTAGTTGAGCTATGTATTCCATCATTGTTTGCACTGTGGTCCAAAGCTCATCGACTTCATTGGTTGTCAACCGTCTACTAGATGTTGCTGTATTGGACGTGGAGGATTGCAAATAACATATGTTCACAAATGAACCTAACCTGAAGATCCTTCCACGAAGATCCCTACCACCCACTGCATCAAGGTATGTCTGACTCTCATCAACAACTTGTTCGTGCTGAGACTGTCGCTGAATGCTTTCTTGTATTTGGTCTTATTAGGAGGCAAGGTTTATATTAGTAAGTGATAATTATTAAGAATTAATATTAAAGCATAAATTTCACATTCATTAAGTTTGCTACATCGGGTGTTGATGAATGTCACATCGTTATGCTTCTTAGTGTGAGCGTGCAAAAAGAGCTGACGGGGTGTAGGCCTCATGCCCATAGACTTTTCCTGCATAAGAATAAAATGTTATAAGTGAACTAGAATTTATAAAATTTCGGCATAGTTTCCTATATATTTATGATATTTATCCCTTGTTGAACAAATATAACTCAATACAGCCATATAATGGCACCAGACATTTATACCATTATCATTATCCATAATATACATATTTTCATTCCAAAATTCACACATCAATTTAAATTGAAATACAACAAAGTAAAACAAGTAGAATATAAGTGTAAAGTTTAGATACTTACAAGTCTTTCTGCATGCTCATGGTGGGTAATAGATGCTCCCGTATGTATAGGAAGACTCTCTCCCCCCGGTCCTCCATATATGTTAGTAGAGTTACGCTCTGAAATGGACATTGCCTCAGCTGATGTCCAATACTGCTGCCAACAACTCCATATTTGTTCAGAAATATAAGGCGATTGTACACCAGCCTTGTGTATCGCACCATTAAAGTCACAATAACGTATATGTGCTTATCTATCCCATACTTTATGTATGACCGTGTCAAATTCAAAATTCAAAAAAAAAAATCTTTCTGAAATAAAAGAAAAAATTTGATAAATACTTATAATGTAATAATATTTATCTAATTAATGCATACAATTCAATTAACAAAAGAGAATAATATTTTTTATTGTATCTCAAACTCCTGATAGTAAAATTCCTTTGTGGCCTAAGAGATATTCTTCCATACATAACCCTCAAGATCAATCTTCTCCTTAGATTTAGATGTCATGTTTTTAGAGCACGGTCTAGATGGAATCAACCTAATATAAAAACAAATAATTTTATACCATTGGAAAAAATTTAAACCATTATAAACATATAGCATTTCATGTAATTTCACTTACAGATTATTGACAATTGTGATGTAAGTTCTATCGCTAGGTCCCTTAGCTCCAGGCTGGCGACCGTCTCCTTCATCCACATCGTTTACCCCTGATATCTGTGTCACTATAGGTGTAGTGGATGATGTAGGAGTGGTGGATGGTGTATCATCATGAACATCAGGTGATGTGTCAACTGTGGTAGCTGAAGGGGGAGGAGGTAATTCAGTTGCAGCTACAGAGTGTAACGGTTCATCTTTACAGTAAGTACCTCCAAATCGTTGTCTGAACCTAGGTCACATTATATCACGTTGTCTTTTTGGTGGCATCTTTCAACCTGTAATTCATTTTTATTAAAATTTCTAGAAATATAAGAATTTGAATTTAATATTTTACACAATATATTGAAAAGGAAATAAGGTGATTTGTTGAATATAATATTCAAGTATAAATATTGGACCCCTCTTCCAGAGCCTAACATTCAGAGTCATTAAAACGTGAGCTCTGATACCAACAATGTTGGACCTCGATTCGGAGCCCAACATTCGTAGCCATAAAATGTGAGCAAACACATTTCTTCACCTCAACCATTTTAACAAAGAAGTCAGTTATGAACATACACAACCGAAGCTACTTCAATCTATCATTTCAGTACTAAAGCAAAAGAGTTTGAAAAGCTTTATTTACATATCAAAAGCCACGCCATTAGCCTAATACAAAATTCAAAATACACATGATACAATTGAATGCTTATGCTTAATATGATTCTAAACACCAAAAGTTTTTGAACTAACTTAATTACAAAAGTCTCTATTCTTGGTGTTTGCCAAACTTTGCAAGGATCAATGTTGATCTCCTTTTTCTTCACTTGTAGAGTAGAAGGTAATGAGGTGAGCTGTAAAGTTCAGTGGCTTATATATTTATAGCCATTGGCAACAAGCCATACAATTCAAGCACACACACACGCACACACACACACACAGATATAGTCTATCATCCAATGTCACCACGTAAAACATATCATGAAGATTCATCCATCAAAACTTAACACTCAATTATGTACCATACTCAACAAATCAAAAATGCAATTGCACAAACAAATGGCTCGAGGGTTCCATGGAAACAAAATGGAGAAACCGAAGATTGCACCATGAACAAAATGAGTCCATTTTTGGAGCTTATATGCCATAAGTGGGCAGCTGGGAGAAGGCTCTTGTAAACGTGCACATGACAAACATAATGGTTCCACTCACATAATCATGCTTAAAATCATTTTATCAAATGCTCAAATCATCTCGTCATACTGTCATACTTTGCATGCTCTTTCCTTTCTTTTCATTTATACAAAAATGCCATGACATATTTCAAGGCATAACATAAAACACATCATAATGTATTTTCCACATCATAACAATTCACAATTTAGCAAATATTTACACATAAGACAATTATCTCATATTACACAACTACTATAAACATATTACCTACCTAATTTGCTTGAAAAAATCCAAGTCAAGGTTGTCTTTCCCTTTGCTCTTGGGTAGGATTCTCATGGTTTCCTAAAACAAACCAAGTCTTATTCAATAGGAATCCAATTGACGATACCAAAATGTAAAATTACTAAAATTGATTCTAGAATACTTAAACACAAGCATTTTTTAAACTCCATGAACTAAAATCCTTCAAAAACTCCAAAAGATTCGAAATGATCTTACCCTCATCTTCACCAAATGAATGGCTCTTTAGCCCAAAGGGAAGCTCTTCTCTTCCTCTACCTTTTTCCCTTTTTAAACAGCTCCAAAATCTCTCTTGAAGACTAAGAAAAATTAAACCTTAGCTTGTTTTCTCTTCTTTCTCTCCTTCTCTTCTTCTCTTTGTATTTCTCTCACTTCTTCATCACACTCTCTCTTTTTCTCTTCCATTTTCGTTCTTCTCTCTTCTTAAAATGCAAGACAACACTTCTTCTTCCAATTATGCCCTCAATGATTGAGAAATGTCCAATTTGCCCTTCCATTTGTGCCTTATGTCTTTTATGCTTAAGTGTCTTGCCAAAAATGCCCTTGAACATTCTGACATAACACTTTCTTCTAGAAATATGTTTCCCGTTGTCTTAAATTTCTAAAGACACCAAAATCATTCAATTTGGTTCAGAAATCTGAAAGTATTGCACCAAACATTTTCGGACTGTTCTTATATTAAAACAGTACACTTACTTAAATTCTGCCTAGAAATTGAAAGTCTTAAAGAATGAATTAAATTTAGATTTCTGCACAAATTTTTGTAGCTCCATGTCTATAGTTTAGTTTGAAACAAGAATCATCTCATTTGGATCTCTACCAATCAAGATATCATCGAAATACCGAAGGATGTTCCGTAATAATATCCAATTCATACTCTTCCAACCGATACCCTTACTTTGATTCAAACAATCTTTTCCAAATCCCCACCACATGCTATCAAATTCTATGGAGACATAGAGAAATTTTTTAAGAAACTATTGGTCGAAGAATCACTTTATTTGAAGGTCGGATGACGAAGTTATGGCCGAAAGAATTAAACATGATTTTTTTCCTCATTCATATTGGACCTGTTTCAGGACAATTGACATAACTTTCTCTATATATATGGGACCAAGGTAATTATTGGATGGTTTAAAAGAGGACTTATAGATGTACAACTTTCATTCAGACAGTGATGATAGATTCTATCATCTAGAGGGTCAAACTTGGACCAAACAGTAGGGTAAGATGATCCCAGATGAAAGGTCAGATGATTTGGAAAAAATGGCATAACTTTCACTACAGATATCGGATCAAGGTCATTCTTGGATGGTTTGAAATAGAACCTATAGATCTACAACTGTCAAGAAGACCTTGAAGATAGATTCTATCATATAGAATGTCAAAATTGGACCAGAATATAGGGTAAGACAATCCCAGATGAAAGGTCAGACGATTTGGGAAAATTGACATAACTTTCTATAGAGATATCAGATCGAGGTCATTCTTAAATGGTTTTAAAGAGGACTCATAGATCTACAACTTTTAAAAAGACCTTGAAGATAGAATATGTCATCTATAGGGTCAAAATTGGACTAGATGATGTAAGATGATTCAGTCTATGGTGCATCAAAAGATGTTTTAGTCTACAGTGAACCAGAAGATGTTTCAGTCTATAACAGGCCAGAAGATGTTCAGTATATAGTGCACTAGAAGAAATTTCAGTCTATAGTGCACTAGAAGATGTTCAGTCTACAGTGCACCAGAAGATGTTAAGCCTACAGTGCACCAGAAGATGTTTCAGTATACAACGTATCAGAAGATGTTTCAGTCTACAACGCACCAGAAGATGTTTCAGTCTACAGGGCACCAGAAGATGTTTCATTCTACGGTGCACCAGAAGATGTTTCAGTCTACGGTGCACCAGAAGATGTTTTAGTGTATAGTGCACCAAAAGATGTCTCAATCTAGAGTGCACCAGAAGATGTTTCAGTCTAAAGTGCACCAGAAGATGGGTACTTCTACTGGGTCTTCCTCCCATCCCTACAAGTTCTAAATCACTAACTACATTCTCCAAAACATCTCCACTTATAAAGATCATAAATTTTGACTCAAATGTCCAAAAATTTCATACTATACACCATTGGAAACCTAGAAAGACAAGCTACAACTTCCTAGAAGACAACTTTGTCTAATTTAGCCTAGATCAATACAATTTTTCTCCTAAAGTTAAAACATGAATTTTGCCCCTATGGAAGACTTGAAATTTGCACTGTACAAACTTGGGATGTCCTGAGCATAACAATTCATAGATTATCTCCTATACTATATCCAAATATAGATCTTGTATGTACTCAATCACATTATTCACCAATGTAACCACATTATCAGACATGTACTCATAATAACTGGTTAACCTTGAGAACTTCTACATATATCACTATCATTTGTTTCACTTTCCATACGTACGTTCTTAATCAATTTAGAAGCGTAAACGCATAGCCATCTTAAAATTCTCATATCAAATTTACTAGCACCATCTTATACCGGATCATAACTTTTATAGCACCAATTAAACAATCATTTTAAATTTCAAGTTCAACCTTTCAATTCCTCTTTACTTGTACACCTTAAATCTTATCATTTCCACCTATGTCTCTATTTCTTTCTCGGACAATTCATGAAAATATTTTCACATCCCTATCAATTCAAGTACATATCCATAATAAAATTCTGTTTCCATACTCACTGACATAACCACAAATACTGAATCTATGTCAAACATATCGGAGTACGCCATATTTCTTATTTCTAATATCCACAAACTTTCTTTATCTTACACTCTAACCAAACACCATTCGACTCATCATTTGTAATAATCCAAACTCGTAACGGAAGTACATACATGTGACTCCTACGGTTGCAATTACTAGGATTCTATACTCATCAATACCCTTCTCTAATGGTGACGAATCATGTGCAGCAGATCCTTGCCAAACTTCTTGTGTTCTTTTACGAGGTGGCATTTTACTCCTTCGATAAGACACCATCTTTTAGCTTACTTTCATTTTAATCTTATTTCCTACATGTATGCATGATATGCATGTCACTTAATGCAACACATCAATTCACAATAAAACAATTAATCACATAGCCTATCAATTTATAACACTATACATTCTAAGCCTAGGAAAAACCTAAGCTTTGATACCAAACAATGTTGGACCCCACTTCCGGAGCCCAACATTCGGAGTCATCAAAACATGAGCTCTGATACCAACAATGCTGGAACCCGACTCCGGAGCCCAACATTCCCAACCATAAAACATGAGCAAACAGATTTCTTCATCTCAACCATTTTAACAAAGAAGTCAATTATGAATATACATAACCGAAACTACTTCAATATATCATTTCATTAATAAAGGAAAAGAGTTTGAAAACCTTTATTTACATATTAAAAGCCACACTGTTGTCTTAATACAAAATTCAAAATACACATGATGCAATTGAATGCTTATGCTTAATATGATTCTAAACACCAAAAGTTTTTGAACTAATTTATTACAAAAGTCTCTATTCTTAGTGTTTGCCAAAGTTTGCAAGGATCAATACTGATCTGCTTTTTCTTCACCTATGGAGTGGAAGGTAATGGGGTGAGCTGTGAAGCTTAGTGGCTTATATATTTATATCCATTGGCAACGAGCCATACAATTTAAACACACACACACACGCACACACACACACACACACGCACACGCACACACACGCACACACACATATATATCAAAGTATGCATGTATATCCCATTTCATCTAGCAATTCTATCATCCAATGTCACCATGTAAAACATATCATGAAGATTCATCCATCAAAACTTAACACTAATTTATGTATCATGCTTAACAAATCAAAAATGCAAATGCATAAAAAATGGCTTGAGGGTTCCATAGAAACAAAATAGAGAAATTGAAGTTTGCACCATGAACAAAATGAGTTCATTTTCGGAGCTCGTATGCTACAAACGGGCAACCGGGAGAAGACTCTTGTCAACGTGCACGTGACGAACAAAATGGTTCCACTCTCGCCCAAACAGAAGCACATAATCATGCTCAACATCATTTTATGAAATGCTCAAATCATTTCATCATACTTTCATACTTTGCATGCTCTTTCCTTTCTTTTCATTTATACAAAAATTCCATGACATATTTCAAGGCATAACATAAAACACATCATAATGCATTTTCCACATCACAACAATTCACAATTTAGCACATATTCACACATAAGGCAATTAGCTCATATTACACAATAACTATAAACATATTACCCACCTAATTTGCTTGCAAAAATCCAAGTCAACGTTGTCTTTCCCTTTGCTCTTAGGTAGGATTCTCTTGGTTTCCTAAAACAAACCAAGTCTCATTCAATAGAAATCTAATTGAAGATCCCACAATGCAAAATCACTAAAATTGATTCTAGAATACTTAAACACAAGCATTTTCTAAACTCCATGAGCTAAAATCCTTCCAAAAATCCAAAAGATTCCAAATGATCTTACCTTCATTCTTCACCAAATGAAGGGATCTTTAGCCAAACGAGAAGCTATACTCTTCCTCTACCTTTTCCCCTTCTTGAACAGCTCCAAAATCTCTCTTGAAGACTAAGAAAAATTAAACCCTAACTTGTTTTCTCTTCTTTCTCTCCTTCTCTTCTTCTCTTCGTATTTCTCTCTCTTCTTCATCACACTCTCTCTTTTTCTCTTCCATTTTCGTTCTTCTCTCTTCTTAAAATGCAAGACAATACTTCTTCTTCCAATTATGTCCTTAATGATTGAGAAATGTCTAATTTGCCCTTCCATTTATGCCTTATGTCTTTTATCCTTAAGTGTCTTGTCAAAAATACCCTTGAATATTTTGACATAACACTTTCTTCAAGAAATATGTTTCCCATTGTCTTAAATTTCTAAAGACACCAAAATCATTCAATTTGGTTCAAAAATCTGAAATTATTGCACCAAATATTTCGGACTGTTCTTATATTGAAATAGTACACTATACTTAAATTCTTCCCAGAAATTGAAATTCTTAGAGATTGAATTAAATTTAGATTTCTACATACAATTTGTAGCTTCATGTCTCTAGTTTAGTTTGAAACAAGAATCATCTCATTCGGACCTCTACCAATCAAGATATCATCAAAATACTGAAGGATGTTCAGTAAAATATCCAATTCATACTCTTCCAACTGATACCCTTACTTTGATTCAAACAATCTTTTTAAAATCCCCACCACATACTATCAAATTCTATGGAGAGATAGAGAAATGTGTTAAGAAACTATTGGTCTATGAATCACTTTGTTTGAAGGTCGAATGATGAACTTATGGCTGAAAGAATCAAGCATGATTTTTTCCCTCAATCATATTGAACCTATTTCGGGATAATTAGTATAACTTTCTCTATAGATATCGGAACAAGGTAATTCTAGGATGGTTTGAAAGAGGACTTCTAGATTTACAACATTCATGAAGACACTGATGATAGATTATGTCACCTATAGGGTCACAATTCGACCAGACGATAAGGTAAGACAATCTTAGATGGAAGGTCAGAGGAAACCAGATGAAAGGTCAGATGATTTGGGACAATGGGCATAACTTTCACTATAGATATTAGATCAAGGTCATTCTTACACAATTTGAAAGAGAACTTATAGATATACAGTTGTAAGAAGCTTTTGAAAATAGATTTTGTTATCTAAAGGGTCAAAATTGGACCAGAAGATAGGGTAAGATGATCCAAGATGAAAGGTCAGATGATTTGGGACAATTGGCATAACTTTCTCTAGATATATCAGAACAAGGTCATTCTTAGATGGTTTGAAAGAGAACTCATAGATCTACAACTTTCAAGAAGACCTTGAAGATAGATTCTATCAACTAGAGGGTTTAAATGGGTCCAGAATATGCTAGATGATTCAGTCTACGATGCATAAGAATATGTTTCATTCTACAATGCACCAAAAGATTTTTCAGTCTACAGTGCACGAGAAGATATTTCAGTCTACAGTGTACCAGAAGATGTTTTAGTCTACAATGCACTAGAATATGTTTCAATTGTACAATGCACTAGAAGATGTTTCAGTCTACAGTGCACCAGCAGATGTTTCAGTCTGCAGGGCACCAAAAGATGTTTCAGTCTACAGTCCACTAGAAGATGTCTAAGCCTACAATGCACCAGAAGATGTTTCAGTCTACAGTGCACCAAAAGATGTCTAAGTCTACAGTGCACCAGAAGATGGGTATTACTGGGTCTTCCTCACATCCCTACAAGTTTTAAATCACTAACTACACTCTCCAGAACATCTCCACTTATAAATATCATAACTTTCGACTCAAATGTCCAAAAATTTCACACTATACACCGTTGGAAATCTAGAAAGATAAGCTACAACTTCCTAGATGATAACTTTGTCTAATTTAGCCTAGATCAATACAATTTTTCTCCTGAAGTCAGAATACAAATTTTGCCCCTATGGAAGACTTGAAATTTGCACTGTACAAACTTGGGATGTCCTGAGCATAACCATTCAACTACCAAATTGACTTCATTAAACTCTCAAATCTCAACTCATCTGACTCATCCCATTCAACTACATCTCATCATTCATAATTCCTATCTTTCTTTTCCATAACATCTGACTTATATTATTTATATATATATATATATATATATATATATATATATCAACAATTCATGTTCAAACATCATCCTCTCACATATACCTAATTCCAACTTAACCTCATCCTTAATTAATTCACATTTCAACTTAACAATCGTCCATACACAATTCATATTTCAGTCATCATCAACTCACTATACATATTCAACTTCATTTTGGTTTCATTTTTCTTCTAATTATCACCTTAATTCTACCCATTTCATAATCTCTTATCTACTGAAAACACCAAAGCAAAACATGAATCTATCCACATTTCTCATTCACTTCTTTAATCTTGTCTATCATTTCTAATTCAAAAATTGTCATTCATTTCTTTTTACTCATGACTAATCGCCAAAAATTTCTACAAATATAAGAACTTTAATTCAATATTTTACACAATATACTGAAAAGGAAATAATTGTTTTGTTGAATATAATATTCAATTACAAATACAAATTAATCACTATCATCACTTAATTGTAAATTACATTCATCTTCTTTTTCTGAAGAATAAGAATCAAACTCAGGTTTCTCTTCAGATCTCTAGCCCTTGTCATCCTCTTCAGATGAAATTTCAACATATTCGTTAGATGGATCGTTAAAAGGTTCATTATCGTCATATGTGACAGATGCATGTATTTCATAAAGATCTTCCTAAAACGTTTCACTTTCAATTCTCTATTTTCCTTTTCCATGTGATTCAAAAATGCCTCTAGGTTTAACTTTACAAACGGCCAACCAATCTGACTTATCTCATCATAAGTTGGGAAAAGGGACATAATATACTTGAATCACTTGCATTGCCAACACGATAGGTTCAAATTGTCTTATTTTTCTTCTGTTGTTGGTTTCAACTAGATTGTGTCGGCTATTCACTTTTGTACTAACATTTGGAGTCGGATCAAACCAGTCACACTTAAATATCACACTTCGCTTTATTAGCAATGCAGGGTACTCAATTTCAAGTATCTTAATAATTTTGCCATAGTAATCCATCAATTCTCCTTATATGCAAACTCCACTATTTATTATTGCCATGCTCTGACCATGATATTTTGTATGATATTTGTTCCGACGCAAAGATCACATATGAACTTGTTCTCTATTGGATTTTCTAAGACCCACACAAAAGAAATTATCATATCAAAGAGTATAATGTCATTTGAACACTTAAATCTTATAATTCAATCATTTCAATATTTGAAAGTGAAAACTTACATATTTTTCGAACCATCGAGGAAAGTGTCTTCCAACTTCTTTATTGATATCATCCTGTTTTTTTGTCCAGCATTATCTCACTTAACAATTCCTCGTATAATCTAAAAACATTATTATGTATTTCAGTTATGAACAACACTAAATTTCAAAACCTAAATAATCAATTTTAACTTACTGCACAAAAGGTTGAACCTCTTGACAGTTCAATAAAATGTAACCATGGGCAGCCTCAATTTCTTCCTCTGTTAACATTCTTCTTATTGAACGCCCATATGTTCCTCCAGGATATGTGAAAATGGATAAGTTACCATTAGCTTCGCCTAGGGTATGTGAAAATGGATAAGTTACCATCAACATCACTCATTCCTCCCCCATCGTCATTATGAGGAACTTTTCTTTCTCTTGTGTGAACATGCGGCTCAAAATAATGTGAACAAAATGTACTAGCTTCCTCCACTAAATAAGCATTACATATCGAACCCTCAACTCTAGCCTTGTTTTTGACATTTTTATTCAAGTGATGCAAATTCCTATATTAGCGGATATGGTTATTACAATTTAGTTGTTAAAACATGTTATTACTTCAATTACAATCATTTTTGTTGAATTACTTCTCAAACGAATACATTCATTGATATTGAACTGGACCAGCTAGTTTTGCCTCATATGCTAAATGCACAGGTAGATGCTCCATACAGTTAAAGAAGCTTAGAGGAAAAATCCCTTCTAACTTGCACAAAATTACTGGAATTTTCCTTTCTAGTTTTTCCATTTCAGCTAACTTGATTTCAGATGATGTTAAACTTTTGAAAAACAAACTTAATTCTGTTATTACTTCCCAAACTTTATTTGGTAACAACTCCGAAAATGCAATTGGAATTAACCTTTGTATAAACACATGACAATCATAACTTTTCATCCCAAATAATTTATACTTCCTCATGTCCACACACTTTGCCAAGTTTGAAACATAACCATCAGGAAGCTTAAGACTTTTCAACCATTCACACAATATATCTTTTTGTTTTTTGTCCAAAGTATAACATGCCTTCGAATATTTACCGGTGCGAAGATCTTTTATGTAACTCATTCCTTCTACAAAAAAGTTGCAAATTAGCTCGTGATTTTACATTGTCTTTTGTCCTCCCTTCAATGTTCATTATGTTATTGAATAAATTGTAAAAAATATTTTTTCAATATGCATCACATCTAGATCATGACATATCAAATTAGTTTTCCAATATGGCAGTTTTCTAATATGGAAAATCCCACAAGATGCTTCATTTTCTCCAACAAATTTTTTTACTAATGCTTGTATTAACTTCATCAGCTTCAAATTCTGTAACTTTCAACAAGCCTAATTCCTCAATCTCCTACAAAATCTCTTCACCAACTTTGTGAGGGGGAGGAGGTGTTTTTACGATCCTATTCTTAATGAAATTTTGCTTATTGCGTCTAAATGGATGATCTGGAGGAAGAAATTTTCTATGATTGTCAAAACAACATCTTTTGCCCCCGTTTGGAAGATAAAACGCATCTGAATCATTGCCACAATAAGGACAAGCCAATGTTCCTATTGTGCTCCATCCAAACAATATAGCATATGTTGGAAAATCACTAACGGTCCACATCAAAGCCGCTCTCAGCACAAAATTTTGTTTCAAAAACACATTATATATCTGAACACTATATTCCCAAAGATGTTGCAATTCAGTTATCAATGGTTGTAAGAATACATCAATTTTATGCTTTGGATTTGTAGGCCCTGGTACAATCACTGTCAAGAATATATATGCCTCTTTCATACACATCTATAGAGGAAATTTATAAGGAGTAATTATGAGTGGCCATAACGAATATTACTAGTCGGATTGACCAAAAGGTTGGAATGCATCCGTCGACAATCCCAACCGAACATTTTGACTTTTAGCTGCAAACTCAATAATTTTATCAAAACTATGGTCTGAAATATGCCCTTCAAACTTTATGTTCAATATTGGAGCAATTGAAGACAATTGAGTCATTGCCTCACAATTTGGCCATAATTCTTGGTCAGCTGACTGTAGTACGCCAAAAAATTGTTTTGCATGTAGGTTTGGTTCTTCTTCAAGATTTTCTATATTTTCCTGAATGTTATAACCAGCTGCATCATAAACCATTTGTATGTAAGGATTTTCATTTCCATCCACATTATTTGTTCTAAATCTAATCCCCCCTTCAAACTCATTTAAGTTCACAGACGATTATACTTGATTACCCCTTAAGGTGCTACAAATCAATGGTTCCCTACGTCGTGTCCATTCAAAATAATTAGGGACAAACCCTTTTCTTAGCAAATGCCTATTAACTTCATCAATAGGAAGGAAACGAATGTGTTTTCACTTTTTCACGGATATCTTATCTTTGGGCCATCCATATATGTAGGTTGAAAACATGCATAATGAATAAAAGCTTCAACTTCCTCAACAAACTCAGGATTAATGAAACCATCAGGTGTTAATCGTCTATACATCCAAGATCTATCAACATTACTCATTTCTGCAAAACTGTTAATTTAAAACAGTGATTCCATAGTTAGTATCATTTATGTTTGCTAAAGTTTACAAAACATCTAAACTTTAAATAACATCCCTTAAGTATTAACCAATTGAATTAATCACAAAATATTACACTTGTGACACTTGTGAATCAAGAAAACAAGTTCTCATTGTGACTCCTAGGCTCATGGTATTTTTCACCGACAAGCCTCACGGAAGCTGCATCACAGATTATGGGTTAAGGTTTATGGGTTAAGATCAAAATTATTGATTAACTAAAGACTTATTTTTTTGTTTGTAATCATATATAAATTATTTATTAAGTAAAGACTTATTTTTTGTTTGTAATTATATATGTTAGAAGTTTGATATTTAACCTAAATTAAATATGTACTAGTAACAAATATAATAAACATTCATAAAAATATGAATACTTATTTTAATAAATTATTGTAACATATACAAATTATCTAACATGTTTATAAGAAAATTATTATTATATTAACAAAGATGTGTGTAAAGATTCACACATGAAAAGTAAAGAGAACCTAATCATTTCAGAGAGCATCACTGAAATAATGGATTAATGTTGGAGATGAACGCAAGTGCACGTTTCTATCGTCAAGTAGTAAAAATATCGATCCCACGGAGACCAAATTAGTTAAAAAGTA
>JAOQMR010000007.1:16374597-16388396 GCA_027563865.1 Erythroxylum pelleterianum
CTAAAGCCTACTCTTCCAAAGCCCAATTCTCTTCTTTTAAATTCTAAGCCCATTCTAATAATCAAATTCTAATTCTACCACTATGTTAGACCTTATCACTAAAAATATTGAAACAATTAAAATCAGAAATTTAGAAATAAACCAAAAATAATAAATAATAAATAAAAGAAAATAAATAAAAGAAAAAAATTTCGGGACCTAACAAAGCATGTTACACTTTGGACAAAAAACAAAAGGAGATTTTGTGTGAATGGTTGAAAAGTCCAAAGTTTCTTGATGGCTTTGTTTCAAACTTGGCAAGGTGTGTGGACTTGAAGGAAATACAAGTTATCTAGGATGAAAAGTCATGATTGTCATGTGTTTATGCAAAGGCTAATTCCAATTGCATTTCGGGAGTTACTACCGAATAAGATTTGGGAAGTAAAAACATAATTAAGTTTGTTTTTTCAAAAGTTTAACATCATCTGAAATCAAGTTGGATGAAATGGAAAAACTAGAAAGGAAATTCCAATAATTTTGTGCAAGTGAGATGTGATTTTTCCTCCAAGCTTCTTTGAATGTATAAAGCATCTACCTGTGCATTTAGTGCATAAGGCAAAACTAGCCGGTTCAGTTCAATATCGATAGATGTATCCATTTGAGAGGTAACTCGACAAAAATTATTGCAATAACCATATTAACATGTTGTAAGTACAATATTGTAATAACCATATTCTCTAATATAGGTGTTTGCATCACTTGAAGAAAAATGTCAAAAACAAGGCCAGAGTTGAAGGTTCGATACATAATGCTTATTTAGTGGAAGAAGTTAATATATTTTGTGGACATTGTTTTGAACCACATATTCACACAAGAGAAAGAAAAATTCCTTGTAATGACGATGGGGGATGAACGAGTGATGCTGAAGGTAACTTGTCCATTTTCATATATCCTGGATGAACATATAGACATGAAACAAGAAGAATGTTAACAGAGGAAGAAATTGAGGTTGACCATGGTTACATTTTATTGAACTGTCAAGAGGTTCAAACTTTTGTGTAGTAAGTTATACATGAATATTTCAATTTTCAAATTTTGTGTTGTTAATAACTGAAATATATAATAATGTATTTAGCTTGTACGAGGCATTGTTACACGAGATAATGCCAGATAGCACACAGGATGATATAAATAAAGAAGTTGGAAGACACTTTCCTCGATGGTTCGAGAGATATGTAAGTTTTCACTTACAAATATTTTTGTAGTTCAATACCATATTTAAGTGTTGAAATGACATTATAATATTTGATATGACAATTTCTTTTATGTAGGCCTTAGAAAATCCAATAGAGAACAAGTTCATTTGTGATCTTGCAAAGGGACCTCTGCGAACTGTTAAATCGTATCTGATGTATTTCATTAATGAATACAAATATCATATAGAATATCATGGTCATAGCATAGCAACAATAAATAGTGGAGTTTTCATACAAGGAGAATTGATGTATTACTATGGCAAAATTATTGAAATACTTGAAGTTGAGTATCCTGCATTGCCAATAAAGTGATGTGTGATATTTAAATGTGACTGGTATGACTTGATTCCAAATGTTGGAACAAAAGTGTATAGCCGATACAATCTAGTTGAAATCAACTACCGAAGAAGATTGAGACAATTTGAACCTTTCGTGTTGGCAATGCAAGCAAAACAGGTGTGTTATGTCCCTTTTCCAAGCTTATGACAAGATAAGATAGATTGGTTAGCAGTTTGCAAAGTTAAACCTATAGATGTTTTTGAATCATATGGAAAAGGAGAGTAGAGAATTGAAAGTGAAGCGTTTCAGGAAGATGTTCATTTTATAAATGCATCTGTCACATATGACGATAATGAACCTTTGAACGATCCATCTAACGAATATGTTGAAATTTCATATGGAGAGCATGACGAGGGTCAAAGATCTGAAGAGGAGCCAGAATTTGATTCTTATTCTTCCGAAGAAGAAGATGATTGTAATTTACAATTAAGTTATAATAGCGATTAATTTATGTTTTTAATTGAATATTTTATTTTTCAATTTAATGATTTCCTTTTCAGTATATTATGTAAAGTATTTAATTTAAAATCTTAATCAATGAATGTCAACATGGAGGCTGGTTCTAGATGGTAGTCATTCATTCTATTGGGAGGAACGTGGCAAAATTGTCCCAACCTAAGGAATAAAAAAAGCAAGGAAAATCTCCACTTCATACACTAACACTCGTTTGCCTTCCATGGCCGATCTTTTACTTCAAGGTGTTTAGTGTGATATGGACAATGTCACTTTCCTTATTATGTACATCTCATTTCCTTTGATGAAGCTATTATATATATTCACATTTGATGGTCTATACTACATGTTGTTTTAAGCTTCCTTGAATCTTGAAGATGACATGTATACCGATAGAGGCGAGAGCGATGTCACAAGTGTCTATAAATGATTAGGGAGATCAATTCTTTTGAAAATTTTGTCAATTCCACAAACCTCGTCTGCACATTCACTTATGCATTAATATACAGTTTTGGTTCGTTTAACGTTTTTCTAATATGACATTATCTAAGTTATATACTGATTGTGTTTTAAGTAAACTTGTTCCTGCTAGTAGTTCATCTGGAGACTTAGTCTTCCGTACTAAATCTAGTGACTCATTCACTGTATCCTCTACAAGTTTAGTTATAACGGAAACGTTGTTGCAAGAAGGTGTTAAAAACCTTACACTTGAGGGAAGAAGTTTAACTGTTTCAATTGATGCGTTTGAACATAGCAGGACCCTACTCGGGATCCAGACATCGAGGACTTATTTACCTTTACTGACTCTCATGTCACATGAAATCCAAGAAAATAATTATATCATTGTGATTTATCAATACAATACACTATACTCAGGTTTAAAGTTGATTTATTTTAAATATGACTGTAAGAATTTGTCAAATAACCTCCCTACTAGTTAGAGGTCAACCTGCGTCCCATTAAATGTGGGTTGTTATTATTCTTGTTCTACGACTTTAATAATTATTAACCTTCTATTTCGTCGTTTGTACTTTAATATGATATTCAACAAATCGCCTTATTTTCTTTTCCATATATTTTGTAAAATATTGAATTCAATTCTTTTATTTGTAGAAAATTCAAAAAACATTGAATTTTAGGTAGAAAAATGGGACCAAAGAGACAGTGCGAGGTTATATTGCCTAGGTTCAGATGCATGTTTAGAGGTACTTAATATGAAGGTGGACCGTCACAGTCTACATCTGGCACTATATCACCTCCTCCCCCTCCAGGGCCTACAGTTACAGATAAGGCATCATCTGCTGCTCATCATGCTACATCATCTCCAACTTATACATCATTCACTACCCCTTTTTCAGATGGAAGAGACGACCGCTAGCCTGGAGCTGAGGAACCTGATGGAAGAAAGTACATAACAATTGTCAATAATATGTAAGTGAAATCACATTAAACACTTTATATTTTTAATTAAGTTATAGGTTTATGGGTTTTCTCATGGTTTAAAATTACTTCTTATATTAGGTTGATTTCGTTTGGACCAAGCTCCAGAAATATGACATCAACATTTAAGGAGAGGATTGATCCTGAGAGTTATGTGTAGAAGAAAATCTCTCAGGCCATAAAGGGATTTTACTTTCAGGATTTTGAGGTGCAATAATTTTTTTCTTTTTATATTGATTTGTATACATTAATTAGATAAATATGATTATATTATATTAGTTCAAAATTTTCCTTTTTTCAGAAAGAATTTTTCAGGGATTCTGCTTTCAATGCGATCATACATAACGTATAGGAGAGGGGAGCTTGTACATGTTATCGCGACTTTATTGGTGCGATGCACAAGGTTGGTGTACGATCGCCTTATATTTTAGAGCAAATATGGAGTCGTCAGTAGGAGTATTGGACAAGGGCGTAACTCCACCAACAAACGTGGAGGCCCGGGGGAGAGAGAGTCTTCCCGTACATACAGGAGAATCAATTACCCACCACGAGCATGCACAAAGACTTGTAAGTATCTAAACTTGACACTTATATTGTAAATATTTTCCGTTGTTGTATTTCAATTTAAATTGATGAGTGAATGTTTAAATAAAAATATGTGTATTATGGATAATGATAATAGTATAAATGTCTGGTGTCATATATGGCTGTGTTGAGTTATTTTATTTGTTCAACAAGAAAAAAATCATAAAAATAGCAGAAACTCTATCGATTTTTTTATAAAATCTAGTTAACATCTAACATTTTATGTTAAATATGTAGGAAAAGTCTATGGGCATGAGGCTTACACCTACTCAGGTGTTTTTGCACACTTACACGAAGAAACATGACGGCATGATATTCATCAGCAGTCTATGTAGAGAACTGAATGTATGTGAAATTAATGCTTTATTATTATTTCTTAATAATTATCACTCACTAAATAAACATTGCTTCCTAATAGGACCAAATACAAGAAACCATTTAGCAACAGTCTCAGCAGGAAACACCTGTTGATGAGACTCAGACGTATCTTGATGCTATGGGAGGTAGGTACCGTCGTGGAAGGATCTTCGTGCTAGATTCATTTGCGAACACATGTTATTCACAATCCTCCACGTCCAATACAGTAGCATCTAGTAGACGGTAGCAAACCGATCACATCAATCAGCTTCAAACAATAGTGGACACATTAATAGACACCATAGCTCAGCTCAGATAAGAGATGGATGAGATGAAGCCGAGGGGTAGCACCTCAGAGTACTGGTGGTTACCAGGACATTAGGATTATTGTAGTCATTTGCTTTCAATTACAAAGACTTATTATATACACTGTAATGTTTTTATTATCAAGTTAAGATAATTTTAACTTTATATCATCAATCAACTTTCTGTTTAAGCAAATTAAATATATAAACAAATAAAATTATTATGAACAGATAATTCATAACTGTTGAAATTGTGCATTTATCATAAGATCAAGAAATATAATTTAATGTCGGGTTTTTTTAAAAAAATCTTACTTTTATTTACTAACGAGATATAAAAGACTGTCACAAAATAAGACTATATTTACCGATGGAAACCTTAAACCGTCGGTAAACTGTATGATATTTACCGACCGTTCTTCTTCTTCCGTCAGTAATATTGAAACCTTTGCGATTAGCTGAACTACGGTGTTTACCAACCGTTTTTCTTAATTTACCGACAGAAAAAAGCCTTCCGTCGGTAAAAATTACTAACGGTTACGCCTGTCCGTCGGTATACTTTACCGAAGGAAGGACACATAAAATGTATGTCGTTAAATTTACCTACGGTCGTATTAACGACGCCGTTATCTATCGTTTTATTCTATTGGTATTTATTGTTACCGACAAAATACTTGCGTTTACCGTCAATTTTTTTCTTTTCATCAGTAAACAGCAGATTTCTTGTAGTGAGGACATCTCCGACTCTGGCATTAAAAGCAGATAACTTTGCCAATGTGCCATCAATCTAATCATGCTTGACAATAAGAATATATGTGAAAGCTTTCAGCTTTCTTATCATGCAACCACCACTCTTGTCTGCAATGATTCCATGCTTGGCAATTCCATAAATGGCGTTGAAACATACGATATTCTCCTTCTTTAAGCATTTCCATTGTCTGCCAGCAGCTCTAACCACATTACCATATTTATGTATCATCGCATTAATTCTATATTTAGCACCTTACTCAATTAATTATCAGATACGTAAATCTAATTGAAATGATGAACTTTGGGACTCTGATTGAACTCTTCAAAATACATTGTGACACACTTTGAAATTACAACTGTACTATTGTGATCCTGGGAATTGCCAAGATTGCTATTTATCAGATAACTGCATCTGCATGAACTACATAAGAACAATTTACAAATATTATGCGCAATGGCAATTGGCAATTGGCAATATAGTCTGCCATCTTCTATTCAAAAAATTTGCACATTTTTCATCCCAAGGCAATAACTTATACAATAAAGGACGCATCTATATATAGGAACAAGAAAGAATGCACTGTTTCCACTTCAACTCCATCATCTATGTTTCGTTTTCGTTGTCATTTTAATTATTCTTTCGTTCTTTTTCTAGCAAAGCAATGCCCAAGAACAGAGAGGAAGGGTCACTTTCTCGACATTATAAATTCTGTTGTTTAAGCTTTTGTGACCTTTAAGTTAGCTATTGAACGTACTGCTGCCGAAAGTGATTGGATCTGGATGATTGGGCCGTCGGAATTTTTTATTCCAGATACTGCAAATTTAACTGGATAAACTAGCTTTATCGTGAAAATGCACTTAACCCATCTAGTGGCCAAGACTTCAAGGAAAGAAAGAAAGAGAATACATGCCCATCAATATATGGACTCCACAGAAAACAAACATATATATTATATACTTAATTCTGTATGGAGCTAAATGTGCTATAACTTTAGGGAAAAGGGGTCTGCCATTAAAGCTACAAGCTTATTGGCGTTTAAATATATTCATTATATATGAACATGCAAGTTCGAGACAACACTAGCTGCAGGGCAAATTAAGAAAGTTCACAAAAAATGAAGAGCACCTTTCCACTTCAATTTTTAAGCTGAAGGAAGATACATAGCTGTCAACAGATATCTAGCTGTCAAAGCTTTAACCTTTGATCGAGTGAGGCGTATTCTTAGTTATATACAACTAAGTTTTCTAATAACATCTCCAATCTTATTTTGTTCTCTAGGAAAAAGCACACCATTTTATAGTGATTTGAAGGCTTCGGACTCTCCATGCATGAAAATTATCTTGTTAATCAGTTATATCATGGCTATTGAAAATCGAACAACTTATATAAACATCAGAGCTAATACCTCATATGCAAGGAATGGACTGCTAACAATTAAGGAAGTTTTGGTTTCCTTCACAACTTAAGGACAGGATGAGTTTAGAACTTCAATCAATCGTATAGTTGGGGGTCCTAAGATTTTGACAAAAGCTAAATGTTTTAGCACATCAAGGACAATCCCAGATTTTCATCTTTATATGCGTACATGTTGATGATTTTTCACTTTGTTGACAAATTAAACCAAAGATGGACTCATCTTAAACGCTTTCTGGTATTCTGGTAAAGCAGTGATAACTTAATCAATCACATGAGAAATAAGAAGGATTGTAAAAGAGAAATATTTGATCTTTCTTGAGAATTGAATAACTAAAAGATTCATATCCATACACATCTTGAACACATTTCAAAGAGAACAGTACGCCTGGAAACTAATTTTGTGTTTTTCTTTCTGTCCTTCAAGAGCAAGCAATTAAGTTTCATCAAATTCTATCGACGGCTAGAATTAGGCGGAGAATACTCACAGACCACCTCAGTTTCCACTTCTCTTCTATGAAAGCTCCTGTGACACCCACAAGCTGCGCAGAGAAGAGCACCATTAGTACCCTCCTCTCCACTTGCCATGAACTCTCTGCAGCCGTCCACCGCATATCCTCCGATGTTTGCTGCATGATTCTTCTGACACGCACCATAGCGAACGATTCTCATCACAGAAGATGAAGTTGCTGATGTTCTTCCAGACCCGTCTTTTTGTAGTACAACTTGGCTCTTCTTCATCATCTTAAAAAACCCTAATCTCGTGCTTGTGTTGGTGGGAATAACGGAAATGGAAGCAGGAGATTGGTATAAGTGTTCAGTTTGATCGTCCAAACACGGAAGTGGCAAAAGGGAGCTTATATTTTGACTGAGACAGAAGAAAAAGGTTGTATAGTGTAAAATATGCCCTCCTATAAACTTTTTGTGGGTAAGTCTAAATGAGTATAGCCCTAACCCTAGCTAGCATCTACATTTATAGGAATTAAGAAGTAGAAAAAATCCCACTAGCAGCCTTCATTTTTCATTTGGGAAAAAATAAATTTTCGGCCAAACTCATGCTTTCAACATGTCCTCTTCTTCCACGTGACTTAATCCTAAAGGAGCTTCCACTATTTTGGTGAAAAGATAGAGGATGGTTGGGGTAGATAAAGCAACAACTTTATAGACAAATTATTCCCTTTTACAAAATAAAGAATGCAATTTTGAAGAATCCAATAGGGTATCTTCTCAAATTCAAGGATCACTAGTCCTTAAAAAGAATGACTTTCTCCTATTACAAATATATTGGAAACCGAACGTGGTGCGATCTAGTGAGTTTGAACTAGACAAGAGTTATGGTCACAGAGTACGCTGGAATGGTCACTGAATTTGACATCAACTCTCCTAAAGACATCACAGAGCAAGATCGATGGAGACTTTTTGGACTATAATAGTAATTAATGTGAGTCATACCGAGTGACTAATTGATTGGTGCGTACGCTGGTAATAAATAGGGGTGACGCTAAAAAGGCAAAGTCTCCATGGCCTCCTGTAACTGTGGCAACAACTCCTGTCTAATTATCCAGCATTCTGCAACTTATTTTGATGAATTGAACCATCGCCCACCATGTGTGAATTAAGTGTGTGAATTAAGTAAGGTTCCTGCCAAGAAGGACAAACATAAGGTTCCAAAATTTCAACATCAGTAGGGTGCTTTTCAACTTCTGTAGTTTATTATTAGGTTACATGTCATACTCAGGAAGCAATTCGGAATCGGAGTGCAAGTCCACGACAATAAACATGCTTGCTTGTCATTGAAACTAAATATGCAAAACTATAGAAAGCACTTTTAAGCAGTTAAGGAGAATAAAACCAAAACTGTACTTACTTGTGTCATTTTCTATTTAAAAAATCCTTACGTTTTTTTTCCTTATGTTCTAAGAATATGTTTGGCAAGTGAACATGAACAATTGTTTTCTCTATACATTACAAGAAAATATGTGTGTTTTCAGCTCTATTTCTGTCTTAATCCTTCTGTTTATAACGCCTTACTTGACTATTTAATAAGTTTCCATTTTATATTTAAACATTATATATGTGCTTGCGTGTTGGAGACAGACAAACAGAGAAGATACAAACGAAATAATTGTGTCTATATCATTGTATCCCCTTGAGAACATATGTACTGTAGCAGTACCAGACCTTTTTGGAATTTCTGGAGAGTCCTCAAGGCATTATACTTACAAGGTTAAGGTTTATTATCACTATTTGCATTGGGTTAGTTACTCTTGTGTTTTATTGATAATTATACATTAATAGAGATTATCAGTCTAGATTTGAACATCATGTACGTTCTGGTATAAAGAGTAAGAACAATAAGGCAAATTGATCGTTTTCCTTCAATATGCCAAATGCCGCACTCCGATTTTTCAATCCGGTGTAATACCATTAATGATGCATACGAATCACCGCCAACCTGGCGATAGCTAGCCATGATACAAACCTATATAACTGTTGTTAGATGAAGATGGTGAAATAGACGGGTAGCTTTGAAAATACGGGCGTGATTATAACTTGGGAAAGTGTTATGCTAAGAACTGTTGCTCCTCACCAACCCTACCCAACTAAGTGAGGCCTGCAGTACCAACCCTAGCTATGGAGGATCTTTAGGCTCCACCACTCGTTTTCGCTACAGTGATAAAAATGTCCATTGCGGATTGATTGATGCAATTCTAGTATAGAACGGAGTAAGAAGTTAACGTAACTTCTCGCAGCCACAACCATTTCCTTCCTTCCTTCCTTCCTTCTGTCCCTCTACCCCTGATAAGATTGCCATTAATAAGCTCAACAGCTTTCACTTGATACTAATTTAGTCCATGATATGTTATAAGTTGCGATACATACACCAAATTTTCTTAGCGGACCGTTTGATTAGTTGGTATTGCACTTGACATTGGTATGTACCTTTTAGACATCATCTCACGATAATTATTTATTCTTGTCGTACGTTCTTATTTTCCTTTCAACAAATTAATAAAAAACCGCAAAAAGTACGAAGGGAGAAGAAAAGGAACATTACAGGCTAACAAGGGTTGGAAGCAACAATATGCTACTAATAATTGGTGAGCCATTGGCCTTCAACAAAAAGAATATCCCATCGATCTTTTCATTACGGGGGCCAGCATGCATGATTGCTAAACCATACATGTCAATAATGTGGAGGGCTCAAGGATCCAAATATGCCCATGCTTTCCTAATTAAGTTCTTTCATTAAAATGAACCACATCTGAAAATGTTATTTTATTAACACATAAGAAAAAAGAAATTATCACAGATTTCTCATAGAATTTTAGACAGATAGTAGTACCTGGGCATTACTAAAATGGGCTGGGGCCTGGGAGACACCCATCCGGATCATTCAGACACTGTCGCTTTAGCTTCAGAGAGATAGAAAGAGACAAATTTAGTACTTTTACCCTTGTTGTATCAATTCCAAAACGGCGTGAGAGGACCACACATCCACTAATCATGCTCGTCCTTTGACCTTTTGGGTACAAGGAAAGAAGCTTTTGTTTCTTAATGCATTAAATTAGCCAACTTACCCCGAGAGAAAGAGAGAGAGAGAGAGAGAGCGAAAAGAAACTGAAACGTACCCTAATCTTTATTCCATCACATGTACGGCACGTCGTTTAGTATCTTCATGATTGATTCCTATACCTTTGTAGTCTTTTGGTTCTCATTTATCCTCAAATTGTTTTGCGTACATGTCATGCTCTCCATTACCTACCTTGTAATTTTCATGAATCCTCAAGTTTAGTGTTCATAAGGTAAAAAATTTTCTTCACCTTTTACCGAAGTAGATCAATTACAAAATGATAAGTGCTTTTAATTTATTTTTATTTAACTTTATTTAGCAAATATTACCAAAAAAATAATTTTTATAAAATGATATGTGATTTATATTGTCAGTAAACACTTTATATTTTTATAAATAGAGGGCCTCACCCCGTTTTAAGGAAGATAATTTAAATTTAAAAAAATTAGAATTTTATTAAGACTCAAAAATATTTCTAAAATTGAAGATATCTTAAAATTTTGTCAAATATACAACAAATCTATTAAGGCTATGTTTACTTAGGTTATTAATAGAATGGAATAGAATGTAATATTATTCTATCGTTTGAAAGGAGGGTTTATAATGGAATAGAATGGGATGGAAGATGAGGGTTTCATATTACATCTCATTTCATCATAAACAGTAAAAATAATAAACCTCCGATTTGGAGGATTTAAGATTGAATATAAAATGATAAACAACTTTTTTACTATATTATATTATAAACCCCTTTTTTCAAAAAACATTTCACCATATTACATTATGAACTCTTCTATCCTTCCAAACAATAATTTTCTAATATTACATTCCATTCTATTATAAATCATTTCATTCTATTAAAAACCTTATGTGAGAACAAATCAAGTGACTTTTACAAATATAAATAGGACATACAGGTAAAATTCAGTTAAACGAGCTTCAAACAATACTAAAATTAAAGAACCAAGTCACAAGATTTATTAAAAGTGAAAATTGTTTTACTATAATCATTATTAACTTAATGGCTAAAAGTATATATTAAATTAATTACTTTTATCATAATATAACTTAAACCATAATGTTTTAAAGTGCTTAATTTCAATTATAATATTTTCAAAATGTCCAAAATAAATTTTAAGTGAATGGAAAATAAAACAAGATTAAACTCTCATCTGTTAAGTGTCAAGTTGTCACAGATATGACACTTTTTATTCTCTTTTAAAAATCAATTTGTGAACTCCACAGTCATGTGACATAATAGGACTCATATGGCTTATTTTTAAAAAATAATAATATTTCTAATCTAATTAATTATTCTATATTTAAATTATACTAGTAAGTTCTTAAATAAAATCCCTAATGTAACTTAGTTGAGTGTTGAATATTGGTTTTGAAATATAATGTTTCCAGCAGATTAAAAGGACAGATGCAACTGTTTATTACAACTCTGAAATCTTCCAAGTAGCTGGGATTCAACCTTAATGTCACAAATTAGATATTCAGGAACAAGGTTTGACCTAATATGCTGTTGACCAATAGCTTCAGATGGTTCATATATCTTATTTACATCCATGAAAAGAATACCCCATAACTTATCCCATAAGAGATTACTAAAAGTATTACACTGTTACAAGGTTCCAACAAATTTCCAAGAGTTGCACAATCCTCATCAAAGAATAAGCAAATATAAACATAATTTTAACTTTCAAGTAAGATGCTTATGTGACATCAAATTTTGTTGAGGAAAATCAACAATGCTCAAGTTGTTATACTCTATAGGAATTTCTTACCCTATAGGAATTTCTTATTCAGCTCTCCCAGTATATAGGAATTTGTTATTCATATAATTCCTTTGAAAGTTTTTAAGAATCAATTCTAGTTTTTCTCAATTAGTTGCTAATTTCTTTCTTTTATCTGTTGTATGTGTAGCCTGTATATAGGCTTATTTGTTGAATGAATAAATCAAGTTTGACTCTAACTCTACTTCTCTTCTTTGTCTTACTATGAAACTTTATATTGCAATAATTGTATCTGTAACATCCCATTCCCATACAAAGGGTTAGAACCCTAGATTTTCATACTTATGCATAACAGTAACATACACATGCATGTGAATAGATTTTTATATACATTGCAATGACTGTTTATACACTCATTTCACATTTTTCGGGTATAAATGATTTTTAAGTGATTATGTGTAACACCCCACTCCCGAGTGACCCGAACCCGATATCATTGGTGATATCCGAGTCCGTGCCCCGCGAGGGTGGCGTACTACATCAGTCGGTAAAACTCGGTATACATTTTTTTAAAACATTTCACGTTAAAAGGAAGCAGTTTCAGTTATTACACATTCACGCGGAATAAGCAGTAAACAGTGGAAAATCTTTGCAGTTATAATTATTACTATCATTTAGCAATATTTTACAGTAACCATAAAGTTCACATACTAATCAGTTTACAACGATTGCTGAATACACTTATGAGACACTAATGCAGACGCGAACTGATCCCGACCTCTATCCTTCACTTTCCTAACATACTCCCGAGTCGAACGGGGTACTCTTCACAGCTTGAAAAATAGATGCAAAATTTTGATGAGTTTTTGCGAACTCAGTGAGGAACCATCATCGATGGTTCGCCCAATTCATGCATCATTTAAGCACAGCACAGTATAATACAATACAGTATACAAGAATCACAATTGGTTTGCAATAATAAGAATACATTCAGAAATACCGTGTCATAATCATATCACACTTTTATAAGGCATTCATGCATTTTTCAAATATGTATGCCATGCACATGTGACTCTTTTTCCAGTTTTATTTCAGTGTTGTGACCGAGCGCATAAACAGTAAACAGTGGACGCTTAGCGTCTACAGGAAGTAGAACTCCCTTCGAGCTCGAAGCTCTTTTTCAGTATCAGTCAGTGGACGATCGACGTCTAGGGAGTAGGACTCCCTTCGAGCTCGAAGCTCGCAGTATCAATAGCGACTCGGTTCACAATTTTCTTTTATCAGTTTATGCATCGGTGTATGAATGCATATGCCCAGTTACAAAATCCAATAAACAGTTACTCATTCATAGTCAAGCACAGGCAATTAACAGTCAGTATGCAAAAGTAACACGATTTAACAGGCTATAATTCACAGTCACAGTAATCCCCGTAGGGCAATCAAGTCACATTAAACACATAGATTGAGATAACCACCTAGGTTACTCACCTATTACTTCCGAGCTAATGCCGGAAAGTCTCTGCCACGTCGGTCGAACGACGCTCCAATTGGGCCTCTATAAGATTCAGAGAAGGCAACGATTACTAAATATCCAATCCGAATGAATTA
>JAOQMR010000007.1:16396145-16408659 GCA_027563865.1 Erythroxylum pelleterianum
GTCATCTTGGAGGAATGGACCGTGGGTGCATAAATTGAACATCTTGGGCCTAGGCCTAGAATATCCGACCCAACCAACACTTATGTGTTATTTCTAAATGTTCATAATTATAGTTTCATCAAGACTGGATATTGCTGAAACGATAAAACTAGCACACAATATGTTTCTTTCTTATGAAAAAAAGTAATTGATCTCATAAATTAAAATATAGAGATACTTAAACTAATATATGAGTGATTATTAGAGAATAAGTCACTGAACTGACCTGATTATGAGAATTCTGGATGAAATATTATTTATATATCTGGATTATCTCATAATGATGGTTCTATAATTGATCCTCAGACTTGAGATTACCAAGGTATCTAGTGTTAGAATTACTATGTTTTGATGCTACTTATGAATCGTTCTAGGATAATTTAGTTGGTAGTAATTGAATACAGTATGAACTATATATAGATAGTTGAGTAAGTCAATATAGGATTTGTCACTCTAAAGTAATTAGAGAGAATATTCTACTGTTCTTGATTAGTAATGATTTATGGAATTCTCTAATCATAGTGAATTGATATATAAAACGGAGTTTTCAAATTTCAATTATAAATTAATTACTAATTAACAAGAACGAACATGATTGGATGATAAGACTAGACACTATATCTATACTCTATCCAATTAGAATATTGAATGACGAAATGATTAAATTATACATTATAGCCATGCATGGACATATTAAGTCAATCACTTTGATATTCCTGATATTTGGGTAATCATGACATGTTGTTAGATGTCAATCATGAGATTATAAATTATCTAATTGGAGAATTAAAGATAAATTAAAAGAAGTTTTAATTTATCCAAATCTAATTGTGAATTAGAATTATAATTTATAATCATTGCTAATTTATTAGGAACCTAATAGGTCACACATCAAAGAGCAATTTGTGAAAGAAAAATCAATTTAATTAAGTTGGACTTAATTATAAAGTTTGAAAAACTTTGGGGGTCAAATATGAGATATTTAATTTTATTAAAATTAAATTAATTTGAATTTGAATTTGAATTTGATGTTAATTATAATTAAAGAGATTTAATTTTAATAAAAGACTTATGATTTTTTCTATTTAAAGGGGCGAGCTTTTTAGAAGCTAGCACTTTTTGTCTTCTTCCTCTCAATTCAGTTTGAGAATTGCTCTGTGGATACCATCAAAGGCTGGACACTTACAACTCGTGATTGATCAATCGAAAAAAATTTCAAAGATTTTTCAACAGAAAAGCGAACAAGCTATAATTTCTAAATTGTTTTTATGTTTTATTCAAGTTTATTCAATTTTCGGGATCCGCTCGGAATCTATAAAATTTTTGTTTTCCGCTGCGCTCGTGATTTGATCATGGTCGGATTTCAAAAGTGGTATCATAGCAACCTTTAATTGTTTCATTTGGATTCATTGCTTGATTATTGTTGATTGGATAAAAGTAATATGTTATGCTTCTGGTTTTGTTTTATTTGAAACCATTCTTTCAAATGCTCTTTATTTTGATTTCGAAAATTTGTTTTATGTATGCTTCTGTGTATGTTCTGCCGGCCTATCTGCATCTGGAAATTGTTTTTCTCAATGAAATATGCATGTATATTGGTTTAATACTATTAATTCCTTAAAGCATTACCTATTTCGAAAAGTCGCTTCCTTGCGATTGCAATTCTTTTGCTTTTGGAATATTGTAGGACGTTGACATATGAATTGCTCAGAATATGTGTATATTCTAGCCTCTGAAATTTTTTTTTGGCATTTTCTGGGTTTACTTCCTTTGCATTTACTGAATACAGATGGGCAATAATTGCCCATCTGTGGAAACCAGCGTCGCTAGTGATGATGCCCATCACGATGCCACTGGTTGGCATCGCTGTGGCGCCCATCGAGATGCCACTAGATAAGGTCGCAAACAATGCCATTAGTTGGCATCGCTGGGGCGATTATCACCCATAAAAAGGGGAAACAGCAGGCGACGTTGAAAGTATTAGGAGGTAGGCGACGGTAGACGCGGTGGACGGAGAGGAGAAATAGAGAAGCAGATGGGGCAGCGATTTGAGAATTGTTGGTTAGAGACCCAACAGTTGAAGATGAAGCAGGCAACGTGGGAAGAAGGTTGAGGTTTTGTAAAAACGTGGGAGGGATTTGGAAAAGAAGACAGACATTTCTGGAGAAGACAATGGGGGCATGTGTTGACTGGCGCGTGCAAACTCCCTGCTGCACGCACCAGACACCCTCCCAACTCTCTTTTATGTCTTTTAAATGTTTTTAAAACCTTAAATTTTCAATATAATTAATTTAATAGAGATTAAGTTAATTTATACTTCTAATGTTAAGGGTGTTTTACTATAATTTTGAAAATTGTTTTCAAAAGGAATATTTATCAGGAAAGATTTTGGAATTTAATTTAATTTTTCAAAGGTTGAATTATTACATTAAATTTATTATCAAATCAATAATTAGAATCAAAAAAAGTTTTAAATAATTTCTTTCATAATTGGATCATGTTTGAAATTATAAATATAATGAGATTACATTATTTTGATGAGATCAGAAATTTTTGAAATTTTAAATCCCTCAATAAAATATTAAGTATACGTTATGAACGTGATAGTTTTCTTCCATTATTTGATAATAAAACCAAAATTTTGTTTATTGTTTGGCTTGTTGAGTAAACTTAAGGTCAGTTTAACCCTAATATGTTTTATCTTAAATTAATGGGTGTTACTTAACTAAAATTGCATGATTTGAATAAGTAAACTCATGATCATATAAATTTAGAGGCAGGGTTAAGAATAATATATGTGATATATTTTTGACAAAAGTTGTCACCTAACGGTTCTATGAGTCACATGAGATGTGATTGAAAAGTTATTTTCTACCTAATTTATTTTTAGTTGGTTTGTTGAGCAAACTTAACATCAATTAATTTTAAATAGGATCCTAGCCTACTAAGAAATTATTTGATAATTTTTCGATATAACAGTGAGGGCTATTTTTTTTCAAGAAAATAGTGAGAGTAATCAAATATTTTAAAAGTCCTTATTTTGTTTTATTTTTGGATATAAACTAATATATGCTCCTTTTATATTTTTCGGTTATTGAATTTGAAAATGAGTACCAACCTTACATTGAGGAGCATTATGGATGCTAACAAGCTAACTGGACCCAACTTTCCGGACTGGCTACGAAACTTAAGAATAGTTTTAAGGCAAGAGAAGAAGTTGTACGTTCTTGATACTCTTACTCTATCAGAACCTTGTTCAGATGCAACTGATGAAGATTGGGAGAAATATCAGTGTTATATTGATGATGTTGAATAAGCCACATGTGTGATGTTAGTTAGCATGTCTCCTGAACTTTAGAGGCAGCACGAGAACATGGATGGACCTACTATGATACTACATCTTAAGGAGTTATTTGGTGCACAAAGTAGGGTGGAAAGATATCAAATCTCGAAGTCCCTATTTCAATGCAAGATGACAGAAGGATCTTCATTCAACCTTCATGTGCTGAAGATGATTGGGTATATTGAAAAATTGACCCAATTAGGTTTCGTCATAGACCACAAGTTAAGTGTTTATCTGGTGCTGCAGTCTCTGAGCTCAAACCTTTCACAATTCGTCATGAACTTCAACATGAATCAGAAGGACATGACATTGCTTGAACTGTTAGACATGCTTAAGATTGTGGAAGGGTGCCTTAAGAAGGAAACCTCGTTCTGTACTTGTTGTTAGTTCTTCTAAAAGCAAGAAAAAGGGCTTTAAAAAGAATAATAACAAGAAACGGAATGCTTCTACTAATGTAGTAAAGGCCAAAGGAGGTATCAAGAAGAAGAGCAATGATAAGGGCATATGTTTTCATTGCAGAGTCAACAGATATTCGAAGAGGAACTGCCTGTCTTATCTTGCTAGCCTAAAAGATAAGAAGCTTAAGGAAGTTGTCTCTTCAAGTATGTTTATGATTGAGAACAATCTTTCTACTTCTATTTCACAATATTGGGTATTAGATATTGGATGGGGTTCTCACATTTGTAACAATGTGCAGGTACTGAGACAGTAGAGCGTTGAGAAAAGGCGAAGTGGACTTACGAGTCAGTAATGGAGCAAGAGTTGCTGCATTAGCTATTGGAACTTATAATTTAGCTTTGCATTCTGGTTTTGTACTTAAACTAAATAATTGTTATTATGTTCCTGTCATCACAAGAAACATTATTTATATTCCATGTTTGGACATGAATGGTTTTGTCTTCAATATTAAGAATAACTGTTGTTCTTTATAAATGGTTTGTATGAGTTAGATCTTGAAAGACCAATTCTACAAATAAATAGCAAGAAAAGGAGATTAAGTGACCAAAATCCTTCTTATTTATGGCATTGTAGGTTAGATCATGTTAATGAAACAAGAATCACTAACTTATATAAAGAAGGATATTTATATCATTTCGATTATGAATCATATGAATCTTGTGAATCTTGTTTAATGGGTAAAATGACCAAACTTCCCTTTAGTGGAAAGGGACAACATACTAATGAGTTGTTAGAGCTTATACATTCAAATGTAAGTGGCCCTATGTCTACTCAAGCTAGAGGTGGATTTTCATATTTCATAACATTCACAGATGACCATTTAAGATATGTTTATATGTATTTAATGAAATACAAGTCTGAAGCATTTGAAAAATTCAAAGAATTTAGACTTGAAGTAGAGAAACAAACTGGAAAAAGTATTAAGACACTTAAATCAGATCAAGGTGGTGAATACTTAGACCACAAGTTTCTTGGTTACTTAAAAGAGAATGGGATTCGCTCGCAATGGTCTCCTCCTACAACTCTAAAACATAATGGAGTTTCTGATAGGAGAAATCGTACACTATTAGATATGGTACGTTTTATGATGAGTCATGCAGTCCTTCCTATGTCCTTTTGGGGATACACAATTGAAACTGCAATATATCTTCTGAGTAGAGTTCCATCAAAATTGGTTGATAAGACACCATATGAGATATGAAATGGTAAAAGCCTGGATTATCAAATAAATGCAAATTTGTGGGATATTCGAAACAGAGTTTCAATTATCAATTTTATCATCCTCTTAAGCAAAAGGTGTTTGTCTCATGACATGCTATATTCTTACAAAGATAATGTATTCTCAAAGAAAGTAGTGGGAGTGATGTGGAACTTAGAGAAGTTCTAGAACTACAAACTCACATCCAAATGGAACAAGAACCACATTTGATACATTAAATGTACAATCAATAGTTCATGAAACATATAGTTTGTGACGGTTTGGAAAGGTACGTCATCCTCCTATTATATTAAATCTACATATAGAAAAAGGAAGTGATGATGCTTTACTTATAAAAGGTGAACCTAGTGATTTTAAGGAAGCAATGTCAGACATCGATTCTTTAAAATGGCAAGAAGCCATGAAGTCCAAAATAGAATCCATGTACACTAACCAAGTATGGACTTTGGTGGATGCACCTGAAGGTATAGTACCTACTGGGTGAAAATGGACTTTTAAGAGAAAAACTGATATGGATGGAAATGTACATGCTTACAAAGCAAGGTTGGTGGCAAAAGGTTATAGACAAAAACAAGGAGTTGATTTTGATGAAACTTTTTCGCCAGTAATAATGCTTAAATCCATAAGGATTTTTATTGACTATAGTTGCATACCATGATTATGAAATTTTACAAATGGATGTCAAAACAGTATTTCTCAATGGAAATTTGCAAGAGGATGTGTATATGACACAACCTGAGGGTTTTGAATCCAAAGAATTTCCTGATCAAGTATGCAAGCTGCAAAGGTCCATTTATGGACTGAAGCAAGCATCGTGGAGTTGGAACATTCGTTTTGATGAAACAATCAAAGAGTTTGATTTTATAAAAAATATGGATGAACCTTGTGTTTACAAGAAGGTAAGTGGGAGTGCAGTCATTTCCTCAGTGCTTTATATGGATGACATATTGCTTATTGGAAATGACATTTCAATGCTCCAGTTTATTAAGATATGGTTATCTAAGAACTTTTTCATGAAGGATATGCTAGAAGTAGCTTATATACTAGTTATAAAGATCTATCGAGATAGATCAGAAAGGTTGCTTAGATTATCTCAATTTACGTACATAGATAAAGTGCTAAAGAGGTTTAGCATGGAGATTTCCAAGAGGGTATTCTTACCCATACTGTATGGGATCTCTATCTCACAGATTGTGTGTCCAAACACAAAACAGGGGAGAGATAAAATGGATTGTATTCCATAAGCTTCGACAATTGGATCAATCATGTATGCAATGCTATATACTAGACCAGATGTTGCTTATGCTTTCAGCATAACAAGCAGATATCAATCTAATCCCGGTGAGGGTCACTACACAGTTGTGAAAAACATCTTCAAGTACTTGAGAAGGACTAAAGATATTTTTCTGGACTATGGAGGAACTGAGCCGAGAGTTCAGGGTCATTCGGATGCTACTTTCTAGTCTGATCAAGACGATAGTAAATCATAGTCAGGGTTTATTTTTACTCTTTGTGGTGGTGCGGTTAGTTGGAATAGTTCCAAACAACCAACCAGCGCAGTTTCAACAACTAAATCTGAGTATATTGCATTTTCTGAGGCAGCGAAGCAAGAAGTTCATTACTGAACTTGGAGTGGTTCCTAGCACTATTCATCCTATAGTAGTGTACTAAAACAACAATGGTGCTATTGCATAAGCAAAGGAACTCAGGTCTCATTAACGGTCCAAATATATACTCAAGAAGTTTCACTTAATTAGGGAGATAATGGAGCATAAAGATATAGCATTGGAGCGAGTGTCCACTGAAGAGAATCTAGCAGATCCTCTTACTAAGCCATTGTCTGAAAAGAGACATTGATATATGGATGGATATGGTATTAGATTCTTAGGGGATTGGCTTTAGTGCAAGTGGGAGATTGTTACTTTATGCCCTTGCAACCAATCAATTGGATGCAAATTAATGTATAACATTATTTTGACTTAATGAAAAGGCATTATTTATCTTTATGTATTAATTTAATTAATATTTTATGTTTTAATACTAAAGATAAAATCCTTGGAATAATTACTGTGTAATTGAAATTATGATGAGATCATAATTATAAGATTCAATTTACAATTATGTGTTATTCCTAAATATTTCTAGTTGTAGTTTCGTCAAGACTGGATATTGTTGAAACAATAAAACTAGCACACATTATGTTTCTTTCTTACAAAGAAAGTAATTGATCTCATAAAGTAAAGTATAAAGATACTTAAACTAATGTATAGGTAATTATTAGAGAATAAGTCATTGAACTAACCCGATTATGAGAATTCCAGATGAAATATTACTTATGTGTCTATGGATTATCTCATAATAATGGTTGTATAATTGATCCTTAGACTTGAGATTACCAAGGTATCTAGTATGAGAATTACTGTGTTTTGACGCTACTTATAAATTGTCCTAGGATAATTCAGTCGGTAGTTGGATACAGTATGAACTATATGTAGATAGTTGAGTAAGTCAATATATGATTCATCACTATAAAGTAATTAGAGAAATTATTTTACTATTCTTGAATAGTAATGATTTATGGAATTCTCTGGCCAGAGTGAATTGATATTTGAAATGGAGTTTTCAAATTTCAACTATAAATCAATTACTAATTAGTAAGAACGAATACGATTGGATGATAAGAGTAGACACCATATCCATACTCTGTCCAATTAGAATATTGAAAGACGAAAAGATTAAATTATACATTATAGCCATACATGGACATGTTAAGTCAATCAATTTGACATTTCTGATATTTGGGTAATCATGACATGTTGCTAGATATCAATCATGATTTATAATTATGGATTATTTAATTGGAGAATTAAAGATAAATCAAAAGATGTTTTAATTTATCCAATTCTAATTGTGAATTAAAATTATAATTTATAATCATTGCTAATTTATTAGGAACCTAATAGGTCACACATTAAAGAGCAATTTGTGAAAGAAAAATTAATTTAATTAAGTTAGACTTAATTATAAAGTTTGAGAAACTTTAGGGATCAAATATGAGATATTTGATTTTATTAAAATTAAATTAATTAGAATTAGAATTAGAATTTGATTTTAATTATAATTAAAGAGATTTAATTTTAATAAAAGACTCTTATGATTTTTTCTATTTAAAGGGAAGAGCTTTTTAGAAGCTGACACTTTTTGTCTTCTTCCTCTCAAATCAATTTGAGAATTGCTCTATAGATACTATCAGTGGCAGGACACTTGAATAGCTCGTGATTGATAAATCGGAAACAGTTTCAAAGAATTGTCAACGGAAAAACGAACAAGGTATGATTTCTAATTTTTTTTAAGTTTTATTCAAGTTTATTCAATTATCGGGATCTACTCGGAATCTGTAAAATTTTTGTTTTCCGCTACACCCGTGATTTGATCGCGATCGAATTCCAATAGTTACATACCATTTCATCAGTTTAACCACTGAAACACGAGTATATATGTATATATTAACGATAGCATAGTCCTTATATATTTCGTACCTTCTCTATTATTAAAATTCCAGTCAACCAAACAATAAGAGAATACATGGAATTAATATAAAAAACAATGGTATTTATGTTTGATAATAAGTTGAGTTAAGTATATTATGATTTTTTTATAATTTCATATTCTATTTAAAATTCAATTAAATTTATTAAAAATGTTAGTTTATTTTATATTTTATTTATTAATTTAAAGATTAAATCCATGTAATACGTAACGAGACCTTACTTACGTATCCCAGATTGAGCGTGAAAAGGAAATAAACGAAGAAATGTGGAAAATATGTAATTTTGGTTTTTCATAACTTTATACGAGCTTTTCGCAGTTAAAACGAGTACGAATCCACCTATATTTTTACAAGAATTACTCACCGGGATGTGATCAACGTCTTTCTATAGTTTTCTCAAAACGTAAGCTCTCTTAATGGGATAAAGAATCTTGATACTTAGGAATATCATGAGCAATTATAGGAGACCTTAACTTTTATATATAATATTCATATAGAGTTTTCCCATCACAGGTCCGATATGATTCCGATCTATGCTGATCAGGATCTATTTTTCTCCCGAATTTTGACTCATTGACTTAGATGATTTATTGAACCACTTTATTATATTTATCTTCATCAAATTATGTAACTTAACTAATAAGTTACTAAAAAACTGAAAATTACAATTAAATATTACCCACCTTTGTAGAAAATGTTAAACAATCCAACTCTTTTTGCTACCACCAATGGACTAAGTGTTAGTTTTGATATGATAGCATTCCAATAGAGTTTCAAGGTATACTCTTTTGAATTCTCGACATTGAATATTTTAGAATTGAGAAAATCGCCCTCAGTATGTGAACTATTGTGAAAAACGACCGGATTAGAGCAGATTCGCAGCTAAATAGGATTGGGAAAATAGTAATGAACACACAGATTTTACGTGAAAAACCTCCAAATAAGGGTAAAAATCACAAGCAAGGATAGTAAAATTCGATCCTCCATAATATAATGCAACATTTGAGATTCCTTTGATATATCTGAGAATCCTTTTAACAGTATTCTAATGCTCTCGACCAGGATTCGCCATGTATCTACTAACAACTCCCACTGCATGTGTAATGTCTGGTCTTGTACAAATCATAGCGAATATTAAGCTCCACACTACTGATGCATACAGTACTCGAGACATCTCCATCCTCTCTTCTTCATTGCTAGTACTCATACTTGAGGATAACTTGAAATTAACAGAAAGAGGGGTATACATTGACTTACAATCTTGCATGTTGAATCGTCGCAAGATCTTCTTTAAATAATTCTTTTGAGAAAGCCAAATCTTCCTATTATTTCTGTCTCGGTGAATTTGCATCCCTAGAACCTTGTTTGCTGGTCCCAAGTCCTTCATTTTAAATTCTCTAGCCAGCTGAGCCTTCAATTCTTTGATACGATCATTATTGTGGCCTTTTACTAACATGTCGTCTACATACAACAGCAAGACTATAAAATCATCTTTCCCAAACCTCTTGAAGTGCGCACAAGGGTCTGCATTCAGTCTGCTGTATCCAAGGCTCATGATGAAGGAATCAAATCTCTTATACCAACACTTAGGCGCCTACTTTAAACCATATAGAGATTTGTTCAACTCGCAAACCAAGTTCTCTTTCCTTTTTTCTTCAAAACATTCTGGTTGGAGCATATAAATTTCTTCTTCAAGATTTTCATGAAGAAATGCAGTTTTCACATCAAACTGCTCAAGATGCAAGTCATATATGGCACACATTGCCAGAACTACTAGAACTGTAATAACTCGAACCACAAGAGAAAATATTTCATTAAAATCAATACCTTCTTTCTGAGCATACTGATCCCTCAGAGACAAATTCATATTGATGGAATCATTCTCTTCGAGAGGTCATATGAAAAGTAGCTGCTGAATTGAGAAGCCAAACATCAACAAATCTTCTCTTACCTCCAATAGTCGTTGCCGCTTCATAGACCATTGCACCTCCATCATCTGAAGTATTTGATGCATTTCCTTGAGGAATAGAATATTTTTTATTCAGATTCCAACAATCCTTCTTCAAGTGCCCTTTCTTGCCACAATTATGGCCCTTGAAATTCTTCTTTCTCCTGGATTTTGATCTACCATGACTATGACTCCCACTTGAGCCACATTCCATTTATCTTCCTCTCATCACTGTCAAGGCCTCCGCTTGTTGCGAATTTGCCAACCTGTCTTCCTTACTTTTGGGCCGACTCTCTTCTTCCAGAATAGCAACTGCAATATTGTCGAAGACTAGAGTTTCTGTGTTGTTTGTTAAATTGATGATGAGTTAATCATACGAATCTGGTACACTTTGGAGAAGAAGTTCCGCACGTTCACTTATCTCTATTGTATGCTCCAATGATGTGAGTTGAGAAAATAGAGTATTTAAAGTATTTAAGTGCTTCGTCGCCGAAGTAGATTCCGCCATGCATAAAGTATCTAATTTCCTCTTCAGAAAAATTTTGTTGTGGAGTGATTTAGCTCGTACAGTTTTGTGAGGTGATCCCATATTTCCTTTGCAATCTTCTTTTCCTCTATGCTGGATAATACTCCATCATCTAAAGCTAGGTGAAGATTAGCTACAGCATTCCCATCCATCTCGTTCCATTTTTTACTGTGACTCCAGTTGGCCATTTACTAATGGCCGCCAGACAATTATCTTTCCTCAAGATTGCCTTTGTCTTCAACTTCCACAATGAGAAACTACTCTCATTGAACTTCTCAATCTCAAATTTTGCTGCCATTGTTTCTATCACGAACAAAACTTAGCTCCCACTATTTCACGTGAATAGTATTCGTACGTATGAATAGTATCCGTATGTATAAATAGTACTTGTACGTATAAATAATATGTGTACACGTGAATAGTACTGCACACATGAATTACAATAACTGCAAAATAAATGAATGAACAGTTGTCACCTTAAGGTTACTATTCACCAACTTTTACTGTGCTCATCGGAACTCCGAACGGATTACGTCAAAAAATTCGTCGTAATTTTTTGACCTCTCTGATACCACTTGTTGTGAAAAACAACCGGATTAGAGCAGGTTCGCAACTAAATAAGATTGAGTGAATAGTAATGAATACACAGATTTTACGTGAAAAACTCCTAAATAAGGTTAAAAATTACGGGCAAGGATATAAGATTTTTACTACTAGGAAAACTAGAGAATTACAAGGAAAAACTAGACCAAAAATATACATAATATTTTTTTAATCTTTCTTTCTCTCTTTTTTCTCTCTCACCTCACTCTCTCTTTTTCTCTTATGCTTGCTTGCTCTTCTCTTCATGCTACTCCTGCCTTTTTATAGGCAGGAGAAGGCATTAGCTAACCATACTTTTTGGCATATTAGACACTAAATAAATTAGTGCCTAACTTTCCTACCAAGGTTGATAGCTAACCAAGTTTGACATGAATGAGTAAAATGCATTTGGTTAGACCAATCCATGACATAACAATGCTCCTCTCAAATTACTGAGTACAAACTTTCACAACAGTCGTTTACAAAGATATTATTGTAATACCATACTTTTAAAGGCATTTATACGCTTCATTAATTAGTAGTGTAGTTCTTACTTTTGGGTGGCGTTTTGAGTAGGAAGGAGAAGAAGAGAGAACGTCTGACTTGAATTCATGACCTCTCACTTTAAATTGGTGACGTATCGTCCAAGTTAAAGTCCTGTTGCAGTCAAGACCGAATCTATCGATTTATCCCTCCAATCAAGGACGTAGCTACACGGGGCCCAGCGGTGCACTGGGCCCCCAAGTTTTTAAAAAATTAAATAATTTTTTTAATATATATATATACATATAAATATAATAATATAATATAATATATCAAAAGTTGTTTTAAAGCGTCGTCCCCATCTG
>JAOQMR010000007.1:16410521-16437544 GCA_027563865.1 Erythroxylum pelleterianum
TCATTGTAATTCACTTGCTATTTTATATTCTTAATAAAAGTTTGTTTTTGATTTAATTTTGATATAAATTTTTTTGTTAAATTTATATTTAATTTGGGCCCCGAATTTCCATCCTTGGCTACGTCACTGCCTCCAATAATATTTAATCGAACGGATCGAGTAACTCAAGGTGAAGCTTAAAAGTCAAAACTGGAGAAAATAAGACCCCACATTAAGTAGAGCAGTAATAGTGGTAGTACCGTATGCTATGTATATAGTGACGAATAAGACTAAAGAGACCCTACTGTACTAAGACGATTAAGGGGAGCGTCCAACTTCATCGGGGACCAAAGACAAGGCTTAATGCTGTAATATTCACATGATCTACTGAGTTTTATTTTTAGGTGGGGTCCGGACTATATGCACATGGTCTTGTCTAAGCCTAACAGGGTAGGATGATAGGTAAGTTTGAGGGGGCACCTTGCCCAATTAGGACGATGTGTATAACTCAAAAACATTGAAAATGAAGGCACCTTGCCCAGTTAGAACAACCGAACGATGAAGATTTGTATAACTCAAAAACATTGAAAATGAAGGGTATATATAGGAGATTATAGTCGTCTTCTTTGGTCATTATACTGTACCATGCGTATTCACTTAAATTTGTCATGGGATATATACCATGTCAAGCTTGATAACGACACCTTTCATTCTTACCCTTAGCTTCAATATCTGACACGGCAACTCCTATGACTTTCCAAGTTCCGGTTAATATCGCTGATTTTATCATATTCTTTGGATCTTTTGGTTGAACTACTTTCAAGCTCAATTCCTCTTCATCTTAATAGTTATTGCCTTTAACAACTCCAATGTACCACCCCTAGCTAGTATCCATAACCGTTCAAGAGCTTTTTTCAAAACAATAATTAAATAAAAAAACCATTCAAGAGCCTTCATTCAACATCATATTTAAGTTGAAGACAGAACAGTAACACGAATCTTATTATTAAGTGCAGAAGGGCCAGTCAGCCATTAAGAGGCTACAGTGACATTGCTCTGATGAGTAATCTCTGTTGAAAACGAGCAAGAAACAATGGAGTACAAAAGAGAGGAAATTTAAATGGTTCCGTTTTGTAAGGTTGTGAAGCGTTCTAGGAACTTATGGTAGTTCGTGTATTTTCGTGTCAAGCAATAGATTGATACCATCTCTGAGCTGAGCAGTTCTTTCTCTAACATGTCATTAAGAGTGAGCCCACAGTGATCTCGACAGGGAAGTAATGTGGCTTTATATTCATCTGACGAGACTTTTTTTTAAAATGTATTTGGTTCATGACGCCGGTAGACTCAGATCAAATATTATCTTAATTACGACAAATTATAGTGATAAAGTAACTCATAATTGTAAAATTACAGTACAATTACAATTGCAATATACCGAAAATTTAATTCTTCAAAGCTCTTCAGTGGCCACCATCCCCCAACCTTCCAATTTTTTCTTTTGTTGAAAATAAGGTAAACCCTCTATATTCCTACACAATGTTTTAGGACATCAAGTTGGTAAAAGAAAAGGTTAAAGAAAAGGTTTAAAGTTTAAAATTTAGACCGATATTAAATCGCTATAAATCGGTATATAATAAATCAAAAGTCAAAATTATAAAAATAAGTAAATAAATAAAAATATAAAATAAAATACTTTATTGAAATAAAATTGCACTAATGCCTATTACAATATAATAAACTAATAATAAATCCAATAATTTAAACAAAAATTGAATGTAACATAAAATTTTAAACAATAATAAAAATTGTACTTTATATTATCATTAATAAAAGTTGAAGTATGTTTTAAAAAAGTCAATAAAATTGTAACGTTATTCTAATTTCTTTTTCAATGTCTTTTAAACATACTTTTTTATAGTTTAAATATTATTTTGGGCACTTTTTAAAGTTATCTAAAGGAAATTACTTATATGTATTAATTGATAATTAAATTTAATAAACAAATTCATGATAAAATAATAATTAGTTATTAACAATAATAATTTAAAAATTTTCAATTAAACTATGAAAAGATAAATAAAGAGCCTAAATTTTAACAAATATAATTTATTAATTGTAATGAATAAATTTAAAATTTTTTAAGAATAAAAATATTAATTTATATTTTAACAATAATAATTTAATTCAAAATTTAAAATAAAAATATAAAATTTATTAATTAAAATGTGTGAGAATTGAAAAGAAAAAAAAGGTTAAGTTAAAATGTTAAAAATCATAAGAAACTGATAAGGCTTTGTAAACTTTGCAGAAATATAAACGCAGAAAAGTAAAGAGACTTGATTTTTACTTGGTTCGATAGTGTATCACTATCTACATCCAAAGTTCCCATTTGTTAGTGGTGGAAAGATTCACTAATGAAGAAGAAGATGAAATGAGTTACAGAGTTGAGTGATTATACTGAATCACTTGCATGAGGCTTTCTCTCTCCTAGTACTCAATTGTAAATACTCTAGCTAACTCTCAAACCTTTTCTCCTCACTCTCTCTTCTTGCACTCATAAGATTATTGAAAACAATGTGAATTAGAAATTTGAAGTTTTTTTGTGTTGAACATGTATATACTCTGTCTGAAGCTAATGCTTTCTTTTATAGCTGAAGGAGATGGCTTTCGAATGAGTTGCTTGAATTAGACATTGATCATGTGCCTCCCATGTGACTCCTTTAATGACTCTTTTTTGCTATGCGTATTATACTTGTTTTAGCTGCGTTTTTGCCTTCTAATCATGTAATACGATAGTGTATTGCTTTGTTGCTTTTGACTTGAGTTTTAGAGGTGTATGTGTCACGTGTACATATCAGCTTAGTCACTTATGTTCTGTCTTCAGCTGAAGTTTCGAGAATGCTTTCCCTCTTCTCTCTTCATAGCTTGTTCATACACATTCACGCACTTAGCTTCTGTCTTTAATTTTTCTTGCATTCTTGTAGCATCTGAGTTGAATTTGTTGGAGTATTCGTGATTCTTATCACAAATTTCCCTCCTACTCCATCAATCTTCAGCTCAGAGCGAAAAATCCGAGAGTGTTGAGAAACACCCAAAAACCCTAGATTTCCCAAAATTGTGAGATCTGATGAAATCAACTTTGATTTCTTATGGCTTTCACTCCTACTTCACTAACCGTAGCTCAAATTGAAAAAAAAAACTAGAGAAATCCTCAAAAAATTTGAAGCCCTAATCTTTACCCCCTTTGTGAGATCTGTCGAATCTGCCTTGGGTATCAAGGGGCTTCCATGATCTGTAAGTAATCCCTGCAAAATATGAACTTCTTTTGTGTTAGTAATTTAGTTTCGAAATCAGAAGGATTTAACTCGCCTTTGATCTTTTCCAGGTTGAAGAAGCCTTGAGCTATATTATCCCTCACAAAGTGGAGTATGATGTCGACGTGCGTGGACCTCTCATGCAAGACGGGGTCTTTGCTCAGGTATAAAGCACTTTGACTATCTGTGAATATTACTGTTGTAGCTAGGTTAGCTTTAATTTCTGCTAGGATGCCTGTTAGCCATGTTAATTCCTTTACCCCCTTCTATGATTACATAAAATTCTGCTTCTGTAGTTGAGAGTGATACAACTGATTATTGTTGTACCTTCTAACTTATTGTGTTTCCTGCTAAAGTAAAGGAGCATGCAGAGATTGATTTTCTTATGGTTTTATCTGCTGCATAGTCTGCATCTACATATCCATGTAGGCTTAGACTGTTATTATTAGCTAGCTTAGACTTACTGAAACACAGACTATGACCTAGGCTCTATAACAGTAGGTTGTGGACCACCATCTTCATTTTTTGGTGGCACATATAAATGGGTTGATTGATTTGATGCCCCTAAATTCTCCTGAATTTCACTTTGGAGATCAGATTTTTGTGAATTTTTGTTCAGCAGAGGGAATTCATCTTCTTTAAAGATGACATCTTTACTAATGATGGTTTTGTAGGCTCCCTTTTGGAGCAGTAAGAGTTTATAACCCTTTACACCTTCTGGATATCCTAGGAACACCCTCTTGATTGCTCTAGATTCTAATTTTCCCTCTTTTTGATGTGCATAGGCTGCGCATCCGAAAGTCCTTAGGTGTGAAAGTTTTGGCTTCTTACCACTCCAAATTTTCTGAGGAGTCTTATAGTCATTAACTGAGGTTGGAAGCCTATTGATTAAATAGGCTGATGTCCTAATTGCTTCCCCCCATAGGGAATGAGAGCAACCCGATGAGATAAGCATTCACCTAGTCATTTCTAGGAGGGTTCTATTCAATCTTTCAGCTACTTCATTCTGCTGTGGAGTAGCTCTAACTGTCTTATGCCTTAGGATTCCATTTTTACTGTAGTATTCCTCAAAATCTTTGTTACAATACTCTAGTCCATTATCAATCCTTAGACATTTCAATTTCCTCCCAGTTTGGTTTTCCATAAGGGTATGCCACTTTATAAAAAACTCCAGAGCTTCATCTTTTCTCTTCATAGGGTAAACCCAACATTTCCTTGATTTATCATCAATTATGGACATGAAATACAAGTTTCCTCCTACTATGGGGACTTGAGCTAGCCCCTAGAGATCACTGTGAACATACTCCATGATCTTTGTGACTCTCTTAGCTCCCCTTTGAAATGTTGACCTGTGGTGCTTTCCTAGCACACATGATTCACAAAATTCTAACTTCTGTAAGTTTTCTTCAAGTATTAGACCTTGCCTAGAGAGATAGAACCAGCTTTTGTTGCCTGCATGACCCAACCTCGCATGCCATTGCTTGGTTAGTTTAAGGTTTCCAATTTCTGAAATCTGATTAATTTCAGTTGAACCTATAGCATAATATAGGCCACCCCTCTCCACTCCTCTAATCATGACTCTTCCATCCCTTAGGATTTCTCTAAATCCATCTTTAGATCTGATCTGAAATCTTTACTTATCAACAAACTTTTCGAGATCAGATTTCTCCTTATTCCAGGCACAAATCTGACATTGCTTAGGATTCTTCTTTTTCCATCAAACATGTTGATGGAAACACTTCCTATGTCCTCTATCCTTTGTTGCCCATAATCTACCATTTTAACCTTGGTAGTGACTGGTTCAAATGTAGTGAACCAATCCCTATGAGGAGTGACATGCATTGTGCACCCTGAGTCAAATATCCATTCTCTACTAAGGTCCTCACAATCCTCAGTTACAGCCAAAATTTCATCTTCACTGGAATCTTCAGGTTTTTCAACATTTCCTGAAACTCCACTTTTAGTTGCCTTATGCCTCTTCTTTTTCCTACAATCACTTACAAAGTGTCCCACCTTATCATAGTAAAAGCATTTCTTCCCTTTGCTTTTTTTCTTTTTTTCATTTTCACCTTCCTTGGAATGTTTTTCTTTCTCACTTCCCTTCTTCCACTTTCCATTCTTGTTATTTTTCTTATGAGATTTCTTCTCATAGTTATTCTCTACAAGCATCACTTTAGCCTCTTTCTTAAAAGGATTCACTTCAACTATCTCTTCCATTAGAGAATATAAAACCCTCTTTACAATAAGTGATTCTCCACTAGCATACTTAATTACCTTCTTGAATGCATTAAATTCATAAGGTAATGCCTTTAGGATTACTACAACTTGATGTTCCTCACTTATTTTCTCATTTGGAGCTTCTAAATCTTGTACTAGCTGAAAGAAATAATCTAGGTTATCATCTAAGGATACTGAAGTGTTCATTTTTTAGTTTGCGAGGTTGTGAAGAAGTGTCATCTTGTTAGGAAAACACTTTTTGGCTTACAATTCATTAAGTTTCACCCAAAGCTTCTGTGCAGTGTTACAATTCTGCACTTTTCCTATCACTATTAGTGATAAGTGAAGCATTAACTTGCAATGTGCAAGTCTTTGCATTTTCAGCTACTTTACTGTTGACATACCTAATAATCCTCTTTACTGTTGTTAAGTGTGTCTCTTTCAGGTTGTCTTGATAGTGAGCACATACTACAACGCTATAACAGATATCCGGTTTACTTTCGGTTAAATACAATAGACTACCAATAATGCTCCTATAGAAGCTTACATCAACACTTTTGCCATTTTCATCTTTGTTTAACTTCATAAATACACTTATAGGAGTACTAACATGTTGAGCATTCTCAAATCCAAACTTTTTCACTAAATTATTTGCACATTTAGTTACAAGGATACCATCATTCACTTGTTTAATTTGCAAACCCAGAAAGAAGTTCAATTCGCCTACCATGCTTATCTCAAATTTATGTATCATCAACTCCACAAATTCGTCCACCATTTTTAGATGAGTGGAACCAAACACAATATCATCAACGTAAATATATGCAATCATCAAATTTGATCTGGATTTTGTAAAGAATAAAGTCTTGTCAACATTACCTCTTTCATAGCCTTGTTTGATGAGATATTGAGTGAGCCTTTCATACTAAGCTTTTGGAGCTTGTTTGAGACTGTACAAAGCCTTCTTTAGCTTGAAAACTTGATCAACATGGACTAAATCAATAAAACCTTTAGGCTACTCAAAGTATACCTCTTCTTATATAAACCCATTTAAGAATGCACTTTTCACATCCATTTGATAGAGATTGAATCCTTTCAGTCACGCTATACTTAAAAGTGGTCTAATCGACTTAGATCTTGCCACTGGTGCAAAATTTTTGTCAAAATCTATTCCTTAGATCTGAGAATAACCTTGAACCACAAACCTTGCTTTATTTCTAGTCATATTTCCTTTTTCATCAGTTTTATTACGAAACACCCATTTTGTTCCAATCACATTCACGTCATTACAAGGAAATTTGAGTCTATTCTTCTTGCATAGCTGTTGTCCAAAACTCATCTTGTAAGGCTCCTTTAATATTTTTAGGCTTGAATGAAGAGGTGTAACAAAAAATTCCCATAAGTTCTCGATAATCTACTCTTTTCTTTCCTTTGTTTTTCTTCTCTCGCTGACTTCTCCAATTACGTTCTCAGTTTAATGACTTCTTCTGAAACGTGAAGGAGGATCCTTGTTTAAATCATTTTCTTTTGAGTTTTGATTATTCAAAGGAATTATTTCCGTATCAAGTGTCTTGTTAGTTTCATCATCCGAAACAACTGACAGCTCCTCTGTTTGGATAGTTTATTCTTCGGCAACATCTAACTACAAATCTAGGCAGTTGTTGGTTCTTATCTCGTTAAGTGTTTGAGCTAGTTCGCAAGGCTAGTTTTGCAAGTTCTCTTATGCCACTTTGGCGTTTAATTAAGACACATCATCTATCACGACATTTAGGGATTCTAGCACTTTCTTAGTTCTTTAGTTGAACAATTGGTATACTTTACTTTGGATTGAATATCCAAGAAAGATCCCTACATCACTCTTGCTTTCAATTTTTTGAGCTATTTCCAATCTCTAAAAATATATCACTTACTGCCAAAAACATGAAAGTTGCTTATATCTAGTTTGTTTCCCTTCCAAAGTTCATAAGATGTCTTGTTCAAAAAACTTTTAAGATGAACTCTATTACACATGTAGCATATTGTGTTCACTGCTTCAACCTAAAATAACACTGACAATTTTCTTCCATTCAAAATAAATTTGGCCATATCTTGAAGGGTACGATTCTTCCTATCTGCAACTCCATTTTATTATGGACGTTTGGGTGCTGAAAATTCTTATATGATGTTGTGTTTATTACAGAAATCATTGAAACTAGAATTCTCAAATTCTCAATCATTGCAACTAGCATTCTCAAATTCTCTTCCATGATCTGATCATATTCTTAACACTATCATATTTTTCAAATTCATAACCTACACACATAGGCTTTAAATGCATCTTATTTTTCTTTCAAGAACGATACCCAAGTGTATCTAGAATAATCAGCAACACAAGTCAAAAAAATATCTCATTCCACCAATGTTGGCATATTATGTTGGACCAACCAAGTACTAAATTAATTCTAATATGCGTGAGGATGTAACGTGTCTAACCTTTTTTTGTGGCACTCTCGTCTGTTTACCCATTTGACATGCACTGCATACCACCTTATCCTCTTTGTTTATTGTAGACAAACCTCTCACAACTTCAAATTTCTTCAACTTGCTAATAAGTTCATAATTGAAGTAGCTAAGCTTTTGATGCCATAGATTTATATTGTCATTATATGAGGCTGATTTAAAAGAAGTAATGACCTGAAACATATAACAATTGTTTGCTTATCATCTGCCACTCACAAGGCAATCTCCTTGTTCGGTTAACACCTTGCACTCATCACTTATAAATTTAACCAATAATCTATCACCACAAAGCTGACTTATACTTACCAAGTTTTCCTTTAGCCCATCAACATAAAGAACATTCTTGAATTATGGCAGCCCATCCACGCAAAGTGTCACTCTTCCAATGACCGAAGCCTTCTTTCCGTCACCAAAAGTCACATGTTGACTGGGCGTCGTTACGCTAGTCAAAATAAAATAACTAGACTACTACTATAGTAGTGGTGAGTCTAGGTTGATTCCACAAAGAGTGTGTGTAAAATTTATGGAATGAAATTAACTGGTGTTTACACTTAACGGGGGGTTTTGGATTTTTGGAATAAGAAAAATAAAATAAAACTAACTAATAAAAACAAAGTAAAGAAAATATGCAATAAATTGATCAAAGTGGGGAATTCGGTAGGGACCCGATTCTTTGGTTCAATCTCGGCCTACACCCTGACTAAGCATATTTTATTAATTTGTTGTTCTTTAACCTCTCCTAGCAACTATTAATCATGAGTTAATAATTAACCCGAGTTTTCCCTTACGTTTTGTTTAATCAAGATACGATCATTAATTAAACCTAGAATATGATCTCTAGATTTAATTAGGCAGTAGCATTATGAATTAGGAAAATCGATTAATCAAGGAAATAACCACATACGATGCGTCATTTAACTTAGGTCATATTATCCCTAATGATTACGAATCATTGGTTACTATACATGAATTTCAACATAATAATTATGGATTATATCGAAATTCTAGGAAAGGGGTTTGAAATTAATGATTCAATGAATGCATTAAAATCATCAATTTACAATACCCAATGGGTTCATACACAAATAACCGAATAATAACGAAAATCTGATTATCCATACACAATACCCAAATCAATTAATATAAGATAACACAATCAATTTCTAATGACAGAAAGAAGCAACAACAAAATATAAAAAAAATACTTAATTCGGGTCGTCGGCGTTGATGTCACCTCCGAACCGGTTTTGAGAAACTAGCCTGCCATCTTCATTTGTATGCTTCAAGAATGGGTCATATTTGTCATGTAATACGGCAGTCTAACGTTACCTTCCTCTCCCTTTAATGCTCACGATGGGACAAATAAAATGCAGGAACACTTGGTCCACTGCTTGCACTCCACGCCTGCGTCCACCAGCCTGCTACTATAGCTCCAAGCCATAGCCGCCAGCCATAGCCGCAACACCACACCCACTGTTGCGCCTCTCTACCTTGTTCCAACCTCCGCAGCTACCTCGTGTTTTATTTCTTCTCCTACTGTACCTTTTTAAAACCCTCAAAATAGGCGTATGCGTTGCGTTGTACGCATACAGATGCAGTCCACTGCGTGCTCATGTTGGACTGTCGTTTACTTTGACTTTTTCTTTTTTTTAGCTACTTCTATTTATTTATTTTCTTCGTTGTCTTCCATTTTTCATCTATTAATTTTCTTTGTCCACTCCATGAAGACAAACGAGTATTGATCTTCGGAAAATGTCCCAAATGGGGTGTTTTTGACTCACTTTAATTTCTTTGCTTCCAAATTGTACCTAAAATCACATATGAATTAAAGTGAGTATGTTAAGCATTTCTGTATCATTAATCGCTAAGTGTAAATGATTAAATATATCAACAATTAAACACATATCATATACCCATCTACACAACTTTGATAATCGGTCAAGTAGCTTCTGTCTCCTGTCATATGATGTGAACATCCACTATCAAAATACCAACCATTATATGAAGTAGCCTTCAAAGAATTAAGAACTACAAGAGCTTGAATTGACCCTTTTGAACCCAAGTGTGCTTCGGTACCTCTGCTATTGGAAATTTAATGAAGAGTGTATAAATTTTTGGTTTTGCGCCTTTGTAATATCATTTGTAATAACTTATAGTATTTTGGCCTTTTGTGCCCGATAACCCCACAGAAGTGGCATGTAGGTATGAACCTCTGATTCTTCCTTAAGGTTTCTCCTTTGACAATTCTAGCATCATCGATTTTATTATCATCCACATTAGAACACTCACTTTCTAGCTAACACCTTGCAAGTCTCCTTTAGTCTTACCAATTCCCAACAATTCTTCTAAGTTTTTTATACCTCCATTTTGTCACGACCCGGTACGACATCGGACACATGATAACTGCCGCATACCTGGGCTAAAGACACTCACAGTATCCTTAATCTGATTATGCATAGCTAACTGAATATCTCTCCGCTTCTTTTTTAAAAAAATTTTGGGCAACATAACGGTTGTATTTTAAAAATCCCAAAACTCAATCAAACACCTGCAAACAATTTTAAATTTCTATATTCACATTAAAAATTCTACCACAACTTTTGGACTTTTAAGTCCACTCAAAAGCAATCTCAACAACAATACCAAAAGTTCATACATAAGATCTTTTAGAAACTACAAGATAGTCAGGAGCTAATTTATAAAGTCATAAAGCATACTAACACAACAAATCTAATAAAAATAGTTCATGAGTCATTATACAAAAAAAGTACAAAATATAGTCTACCCACGTACGGTAATGCCCTAAAATTGTCAAAAAAAACACACAATCCACACATAACTTCAAGCTCACTAAATTAACCTGCATGGTTGGAAAGCGGAGGGGTGAGTACACAATGTAATTAGTGAGCAGGAAAACATATATCGCAAATACAACTCGATACACACTAAGACGGTATAGATAACTTAAAAGGTGAACATACATGAAATAGAAATACATTGGCCTAGCTTATGACTTAACCTATACTGGTTAGGAACTACATAGGCCTAGCTTATTAATCACTCATCCGGTGAACGTAAGTTCCAGCTCCAATACACAAAAGCAGAAAAAAAATCACACGTATAAATCAAATCTCATCATAAAACAAATCTCATAATAAGCCAAAACAATCATGTTTGTCACCATTAGTCAGCCAAACTAGTGTGCACATCCACCGATTACCAATGTTGGCTCGACTTTCATCTATGGTGAGTCCGAACTACAGTCAACAAGAGCGTCATGACCTTAAGTGATGACCTCATCGGTGTCCAGAACCTAGGTGTGGAATCACCCACAAGTCCCGTAGAAAGATGTCGATACGAGGACTCGACTTTTATGTACCAATGTCAAGGGTACGAGGTTCGCTTAATCTGTTGTGCTTAGAACACGATTGGCTAATTGTTACCTCATTAATCACAAAAATCATGTACAAATATTAAGTACATAAAACAAGTAAGGCACTATGCTTTTATTTATCGTTCCAATCGATAAAATGGAACATTTCCATGGCTCTATGCCAAAAGAGAACACATACACGCAACATACATGACTCGATTATGCATATGTAAATTCCAAAACATTATTTCATGCAATAAAAGTCATCTTTTACACTTCAAGTGCAAAGTGTTATTCAAAACAATGTCGTTTCTTATATCCAAAATCATATTAGCATCCATTTGAGATTCAATTCTATTATGCATTACCTAGGTTCAAAATTCACATACAAGTCATCATGTATATCTTAAGATGTTCTAATCTCATTTGAGAAATATAGTTTCCTTAACTCACCTCAAAAGAAGGTGTACACTCCCTTAAATTCAACAATCCTCAGTACGAGCTCCTTGATTCGCAGCTCTCGAGCCTTTATACATAAAAGAAATATACAATGCATTTACTACTCCAACATATATCTCATATTTATACATCATCACATAAGTGTATAAAACACAATATCACTATCTTTAAGCTATAAGATTCGACCATTACTCATCAATTTGAGCAAAATTCAAGTTTACTCTAAGTAAACATGAAAGCCGCTTTCCAATGTATATCATTACGAATCCTTAAATCCTAAGCCAAGTTCACTTAGACATTTTATCAAACACCTAATGTGCATAACTTTTAAGTCATATTTTCAAGACTTTATCATAGTAATTCATGCTCTTATCTTATTATATAACAAACACTTCCAAACAGCAACACCTTTCACCACTCCATTTAATCCAATTCCCTTCATTTAATCCATATTCATGATAATTATGCAAATAATTACATTAATCCATTCCTTCTCCCATCATTTCGACCAAGCTTCATGCAATATACATCTTCTTCATTTTTCATCATCAATTCACATTATACATATACAATTATCACCATATAATTCATTTAAATCATCAATTTCAAAAGATTTCAAAAATTCACAAACTTTCACCAAAAAGAGGGCATTTCGGTTTTGACTTAAGAAGGCTTCTCCATTACTCATTTCATTCAATCTAAACCATGTTTCATGTATATTCAAGCATGGAAAACAACATATCTTAACACCAAATTCAAAATCATAATGTAGAGGAAGATGAGACAAAACTTACCTAAACTCTCCTTTGCTGCTATCTTAAAATCCTTTGAGAATTTCTCAAATCTAATGATAGATTTGAGTTGCTTGATCCCAAATTAGCTTAGAACACCTTGATTTGGGTTGAAGAATAAATAAAAAAGGTAGGATTTAGTGATAGCCGAAAATGGTTCTTCTCCTCCTCTCTTCTCCTTTCTTCTCCTTTCTTTTACTTAAAACAAAATGTTTTAAGTCTTTAGTAATGGAATGCACGGTCGTACATGAAGAAGGGTCTAGAATATTGACTTTTCTTTGACCAAAATATGGTGAAATTACTTTTTTGCCATTAGGTTATGTGAAATTACCATTATACCCTCTAAATTTTTCCTAAATTTGCAAGCCCAAAATTTGGGAATCTGCAAAACTTTTATTTTTATTTTGATCCCTGGACTTTTGAAAATAATAATGAAGCCCTTTAACTTGGTAAAATTACACAGTGATGCTCCAAGAATTGAAAAATTACATTTAAGTCCTTTGACTTTTAACAATTGGCAAATAAGCCCTTATGTACATCAATTTTTTCAATTAAGCTTTAAGTGTCCAATAAGTCTATAAATCATGTCTAATTACCTCTAAGATATTAGAATACATTTAACTCAACCACCATGGTCTTATCCATCCAATGGACTCGGTTTTACACACTTAGAAGTTTATATGTCATAAATCTCTAAGATTCCGCACCGATGAACTCTAAGTTCATGTAAGGGCATATAACATTATAAATCGCTGACATATATACCCAAACGAATTTAAATACACCTTTGAACTCATATACAACCCTGTATATATTAAATATATAGTAGCATCTCCAAGTACAGAATAAAACAAAAGAGCTCAGAGAGTCCGACGTTACACATTTAGCATTCTTATTCCTTTTTATGTACTGGCTAGCTTCGATTTAGTTTCATCAAGCTCATTTTTTGTAGATAACAACTTATTCTCTAAATCTTGAATGATGTTCCTCATAAAGGAGTTTTCCTTCTTTAGCTTTTTATTCTTCTTGCATGTTTGCACCTATTTTGCATACATTAATTCATAGGCTTCATAAATATCCTCCATTTTGTCATCTGATTAGCTGCCATAATATGAAATTAAACTTTGAGCTTATCCATTTGTGTTTTTCGCGAAATTTTGGATGATTTTATCTACGATTTTGTTAGCAGTTTCTTCCTTCTTGGTTGTTGTTAAATACACAACTAGACATTTTTTGTATAAAGTAACTAACACAACACTACTTACAAAATCTTCTTCACTACCATACTCACTTTCGAATTCATTCTCGCTCCATGTGCTTGTATATGACTTCCCTTTTCTCTTCTTCAAAGTGTCAGCACATTTTGTTTACACATGTTTGAAGCCTTGACACTTATGACATTGAATTTTTTTATTTTTTTTCACCTTTTTAAGTTTTAGCTTATTGTTTGAAGTTGTTATTTGATGAACTCCCACCATTTTGCCAAAACTCGGGTCTGTTCTTCTGCACTTTCTTTAACCACTTGCTGAAATTTCTTGTCAATAACACCATATCCTCATTCTCGTAAGATCCATCTCCCAGGTCATTCACAGCTTTACCAATTTCAGCTTGCAATGCCATTCCTTTATTTTTCTCTCGTTTATCCCTTAACAAATTCATCTCAAAGTTAGTAATAATCCCAATTACCTTGTCCAAAGACAATTCATTTATATTATGAACTTCTTCGATGGTTGTAAGTTTTGGTATAAATCTTAAAGGCAGTGATCTCATTGTCTTCCTAACAAGTTTTAGATTAGAATACTTCTTTCCAAGTTGATGTGCTTGGTTTGCTATGTCACACAGACTCTCATGGATGTCTCCAATAGTTTCACTTTCATTTATCATCAGCTTTCAAATCTCACAGCCAACATCTAAAGTTTTGAAGCTATCACAGATTTTGATTCCTCATGTATAGTTTGCAAAGTGTCCCAAGCTTGTTTCACTGATTCACAAGCTGATATTATGGAAAAAAGACCTTCATTAACTGCACTGAAGATGACGTGCATGGCTTGAGAATTTCCAGGCGCTCTTTCTTCTTCAGCCCTTATCCACTCAGATGTATCTTTAAACACTACTTCTCCCTTTTCATCAATCGTCATTGGATGTGTCCAGCCATTTAAAACTGAGTTCTATGCTTTTGTTCCTTATGCCTGAATGAATACTTTCTTCCGTGATTTCCATGCAGGATAATTGGAATCGTCTAATCTTGGTGATTAATGCCCCTTCTCTTATAGCCATAATTGTGAAAAAATGGATCTGCACCAACTTAAAGTAACAAGTTCTGAGTCGGTGTTCTGATACTAATTGAAAATCTAGAACGGTATAGTTTTGCACAAATTATGATCCAATCATAAAAATTATAAGCTTCCTAAAAAATAAAAAAAATCAAATACGAAATAATAAATTAATACCAAAAAATTTTAACGCAGTTTGGCATAGCTTGCCAACGTCTGCAGAACCTTCACCCAGCTTAATACTTTCACGCAATAATCACGCAATCAGCCAAACAATAATCACGCAATTACTAGACAAAACAGTTGTCCAATACACACACTCAACCATGAAAACAACCCAACATTGATCATTAAAAATCAGAAAAAAAAAATGTAGCTGCCAAATTGAATAACAATCATGGTAAGATCAGCTGCTAAATTTGATCCAAGGTAGCCTAAAAATCCCAACTATCAAGTCACAAGATCCCCATTGTTTATACACCGAAAACAATAATAAGACGACCCTAAAACTCACGTGCTACAACAACAATCTAGTTGCAAAATAATAAATCAAATCTCTTACGATTCAGCTATCTTAGATAATTATTATCGCTAAAATCGGCTATCAATTAAATTATATCATGATTAGAATTTTAAAACTGATCAATCTTATCTTTAAGAGTCCCACATAAGATAGAATGCAAAATTTCAAGTATGTTCAACTAAGTCCAATTTCAAATAATGCCCAAAATTACATAATAAGATGTCATAACATATATCTTAACATTTGTAATTGTTTCCTTAGAATAAAACTTCAGTAATGCCGAAAGAAAAAGTTATACTTATAATTTCAAGAAATGGATTCTTCTTACTTTCATCTCAGGTATACGTGTATAAATTTATTTGATATTTTAAAAATAATTGAAACCTAATCTATACTAGCACTTGATAACTATATATGCAAAACTGTTATGGCTGACAACAAGAGTGTCTGTGCTCGAAAAGCAAAAGGATTGTGACACTGACCATGAATGTCAAGGGTGACCATGAAACAAAAGCCCGCCCGTGTGCTCGGAGAGTCCGTCACAAAAAAAAAAAAAGCTATGGATTTGCAGCAATACTAATGTTACATTTCTGCTGTAATCATCATCAAAATTAAGACCATCACTATCAGTTGTATTAATTGTTGGCACATGTATATAATATAATATGATTGGGTCCTCAAATTTCTCTATAATTCCAAAGAATTCACTTTAACATTTTGGTGCATTCAATCATAATCACATTTGCTCTATATGATTAATGTAAATAAGCAATTTTGCCGACAGTGCAATGTGCCCCAAGGCATTAATTGAAACCTATTTGAAATAATGGCTCCAGATAACCGGCCCTTACATCTGGACATTTAAAAAAATTGGTCCCCGTTTAATATAATCTCTGTCCATATTTTGGCAAAGCATGTATTAATGCATTTTATGTTAGAATTAAGTAAGTGTAATTGATCGATGCACTGGATTCCTCAGGAGACTAGAAAGAGGAGAAGTAAGCCTGATGAAAGTTCGAACTGAAATGGAAATGGAAATGGGGTAAGAGAAGATAGATTTCGTATTTATAATTTTTCTGGCTTGTACAAAAATCAACCCTAACACTGATCCTTCAGATACAAACCCCGAGAAGACTAATGCAACGATTGGAAGTTCTAACAAGAAGCCAATATTGACAATCCTGTTCAGACCACAGCTTTTGCTTAGAGATTTACTCTTAATTTACACTTTCTGGTAGTTCCACAAAGGTGGATTATCCTATCCTTGTGGGCTGCTTATGAACGAGTTTCACCAGCACAAGACCTAACGACTACACTGATTATATAGAACCAAAAAGAAAAATGAACAAAGAAGGAAACTCCTAGTAAACATCAACTTCATCAGCTCTTTTCGGCTACCTAGAACAACCCAGCACTATCGTCTATAGGCATATTTATTAGGTCCTCCTGAGCCTGAGCTGCACTCTCATCAAACAGCCACTTCTCCAACAATGAGAGAGGGACATGAACTTCCATGCTTGGCTTGCTTTCGTCTTGGAAAAGCCCATTTTCTGTTGTCAAATTGGTATTCTCGTCCATGGACTGGGAGACGTCAGAATTTGAGGAGTTGAAGCTAAACAGCGAGTCAAAGCCCTCAGGAGTATTTGTACTGTGTGCTCCATCGCTAGAGCTGGAATTACCGCCCAGGGTGTTGTTTAAAGAACTTTGGGTGGTGTCTGAGTTAGTCTGTGCGGGTTTTGGCGTATTTTTCATCCAGTTCTCAAGCAGTTTTGCAATGTTTTCAGCACTTGACGCATAAGTAGATGCTTGTGATTGAAATTGTCTAGTCTGAGGCTCAGCAGTAGATGGCTTTGATTCAGGTGATGAGCGTGGTTTGTCAAGAGACAAAGCCTCACAAAGGGCTTGTTTAGCCAAGCGAATATCAGTTTGAAGCCTCCTCTCCCACTGTCCCTTTGGCTGTGAAGCAGAGAACCCATCTTGATTTTGGCCATCTTGGAGCTTTTTCAGCTTCTTTTTCAAGTGGGTGTTCCAGTAATTCTTTATGTCATTATCAGTTCTCTGTGGAAGATAAGAGGCTATGGCTGCCCATCTGCATCAAGTCATCAACACAAAACCTTGATTTATCTCCCAAGTACCAAGTAATCTTGCCTCCATATCCCAATGAAAATTAATCAAACAAATGAACAATTGTTTAGTATCTCAGAATCTTCTTGTGGCACGTAATTAAAACAGAATCTCTCCACTGGGATTATACAAAGATCTTATTAATTTCTTAACAATCCTGAGAGAGAGAGAGAGAGAGAGAGAGAGTTGATTTTACCTGTTGCCCAAAAGAGCTTGGAGATGGATTATCATCTTCTCTTCATGATCGGTGAAATTGCCACGCTTAATTCCTGGTCGAAGATAGTTAGTCCATCTGAGCCTGCAACTTTTGCTGCATCTTAGCAAACCTGAAAAAGGCGAGAAAGTGAGAAATCGCGAATTAAAGCTGAACCTTCACAGAGAAACAAATCTAGCCCCTACATCTCTGCTATTGTGCCGGAAAGAAAACAGAAAAAGCAAAATCAAAGTGGCAGTACAAAGCGGTGCAGGTGCAGGCAATAAATGCACCACTTTAATGATCAAAACAAACCCATAAAGAAAATAACAAAATCAGAAGAGTGAAAACATTTAAACAAAATTGGCACTACCTCAGGAAAGAGAGCAGAAACATTTAATCTTCTATGCGGGAGACGAGAATTAAGTTGAATAACTTTGAAACAAGGGAGCATGAACTCGCGACTCTTTAGAGAGAAAAATAAAGCTAAGCAACTTTAAAGTCTATACCAGTATTAGTAGGAACTGATCTCCAATTCCCAGGTCCATGTTCTTGAATGTAAGAAACCAAGATGATATCTTCTTCTGGTGTCCATGGCCCTTTCTTCACACCTACTTTGTCACAGCAAGGTGGTCTCCCCATGGTATCCAGCTCTCTCTTGAATCTTGAAGAGTGATCAACAAAAAGGGCTGAGCCTTGTAGGTAGCTAGGTGTATGTATATCTAAATAGAATCCAATCTCTTTTTCCCTTCTTTGAGATGCAGAGACAAGCGTCCACTTAAAAGGGTTTGGCTTGTCTCCATATATATACATATAGAAGAGAGAACATGATGATGTTTATGCTGACCAGAAGAGAGGTAAAAGTGTTTGCTTGCTTAGAGTCAAAATGGACAGCTCATTTCTTGCCAAAAGTCAGCCATAACGCTAAACCTCTATCACACACACTCTCTCTATCTCTTTTGGAGCATTCATTATGGGCATCATCGAGGTGGCACCGAAAAGAAAAACAAAACCCTAATTTACTCTTATCCTCTTTAATGCCTGTGTTCCATCTATCAAGTGGCAGTGAAAAGTAATTTTTAAGTCTTCTAATAAATTACTTTGGCATTTATATCTACATACTATGGACTATGGAGTTTACCGCTTACCTCGAGGGGTTTGCATTTGTCTTGCATGCGGTTAAGATAAGATTTTAGTTGATGGAAAAGAAACATAAGATGGTCACGCTTGTTTGTAATGGCCAATTAAATACATCATATCCAGTAAAATTACGGTTTTATATATGCTCTTACTTAATCTTTGAAACCTAGCTTTATGAGCTTGTCTACAACGATTTGTTAAAAGGTGAAGATATTAAAATTAATTTTATTGCTTTTGGTAATTAATTGTTTATTCTGTAAAAAAAGAAATTATTTTCTAAATTGGTTGTTTTTTTCACTAAATATTAAAAGTAGATATGAATATGACATGAATCAAATGGATAAAAAAGTTTGATTTTTAATAATAATATAAAAAATAGATTTGGTCATAACTATACTACTCATTAATAGTCAATTGAAATGCCCTTTCCCTATAATCTCTTATTCATTGCTAAACTTTATTTATGTTAAGATGGACACTTGATGAAATTCATCCGTGGTTATAATTATATTATTAAAGAATTTATATATTTTAAATAATTAAACTATAATAATTATTCTACAAATATGTATATATGTGAGATGTGTTTATTTATTCATTACAATTCTACAAATTGCCAATTTCATTTGAATATGCGCTTCAAATTCCCATAGCTTGGTTTTATAAAATTGCAAATTTTTTGCTTTGAAAGAGTCAGATTCGCTGAACTGATTTAGGGTCAAGCCGAGGTGTGGGCAGGGGCACCGTCCGCTTCCATGCAATGGCATTCACACGAAAGTTTGAAAAGAAGAACAAATGGAGCATTTAAGATTCTGAAGAATAGCTAATTATTTAAATAAAAAAAGAATTGATTGTTTCAATCTTGTCCATGAAATTAAGATAGGATATGCTTCCAATAATTAATAATTAGAATCTTAATACGTGCATAGGATATATAATGAACTTATGGAGATTTATGTTTTATGATGTACCAAAAATATAATAATTATACTCTAAAAATTGTAAATGTTTCTTTTTAGTTTTTTTTTTAAACATATGTAATCCCTGATAAATCAAAAATGATATATCTACCCAGGCCAAGGAAAATTGAGAGTCTAATAGATAATCGTATACAATATATTCAACAAAAAATAGAAAATAGAAGGCAGTGTGACTGAATGAAGCTCCAGTAAAGCAGTTGCCCGAGAACATAATTTGCTCGTACTAATACTAATTAATGTGGGAGCTAGCTCGTGTGTTCAGATATGAGCCACGTGTGCTTGTTACTGTCAAATACGGTAATTTAAAGGCAAAATCCAAGATGAACTGTTTCGTGTATGCGTAGACCCATGAACTAGTACTACCCACAGTCGAACGTACGTGGGGCGTTCAACATGTTCCCGTAATTAAATAAATCTGACTTTTCTAGTGACTTAAACAATCCCTTCCCTCAACAGGGCGGCAACAGATGCGTTAACTGACTTGCGACTTATGCAGCGCATTTTGATATCGACATTTATTATTTATCTACTACACTCATAAAATGTCACCTTATCCTTCTAGAGGATTTGTTTAGGACGTTAGTCCCGAGACACTTTTTATAATTGTCTTCGTTCGTTGTAGTCCCTTTAACCAAAAAAAAAAACAATACCTTCCCTTACAATAATTAAGAAAACTAATTACGATTGCATGACAACCGCCGGTCATTCACTCTTATAAAATTTTCTTTTTAAAAATCGTTTTGGCCTTATTTTGTTAATTTGATTTAAGAAAAAAGAAGGATCATATATATCTTAAGCAGCAATTAATCCATAATAGACGTTTTGACTTTTGAGAGTTAAGGAATTTGACTTATCAAAACAAACTTAAGGCAAAGCCACTTTGCTTGTTACTCGGCAAATGATACAGATGATTGATGTTGAAACTACATGTTAATAAAAGAGAAGTCGGCAACTTGTGCTGAGATTGACGGTGGCTAGCTATTGGGCATTTTTGGATTTATATATCTTTGGTGTGATGACGAATGGACGGCCTGTGATGTATTAATGAGCGAGAGAAAAAGAGAGTAGGGGCATTGGGTCCATCAAATGAATTACTGAAAACGATGGAATAGGAGAGCTTAAATGACCATAAAATTGAACTAGTCGTTTTAAGACTTCGTTAATGGAAAAAGAGTTGACACGAACTTAGGAAAGGCTCAAAAACATATTACACATTAAGGATACATATATACCCGTGGAAATTAAAGTTGTCCAGTTCATATAGAGCAGTATTTTTAATGATAGTTTTTTTTTTAAAAAAAAGGAAACTTAATTTAGTTTTGTTCATATAGAACAGTAATTAATGACAGGTTGATTTCTTGTTAGATCATAGTATAACAGTTTTGTTATGACCATTGAAAAGAAGTCTTCGGTCAATTAAGATTAACTAAAACACGTGTAGTATTTGTTTGTAATTATAATTTAGTGTCAAGTGATTGCTATGGCTATGGCTATGGCTACATCTAACATCTAACATCTACGAGTGCAATTAAATAGGGCGATATTTAGTTATACGAACGTGTTATGTTTCAATTCCAAACTGCATTCTAAGTCGGCGTTGCATTAATAACGATTACGAAAACCTTAAACATCTTTTTTGTTCCCATCTTAACAAGCAACTTTCTCAAGGTCGCATCGCAAGCCATTTAAATGCAAACCTTGATCGATCCATGATGAAGAGATTTGAAACTGTCTCTGAACTAGGTGATCGATCATATTGTGATTAGAAACAATAGACATTACGATCAAATGTATACATAGTTATATGTCCATACCATCAAAATAAATAGGTGAATGATACTCGAGCCAATCGTTTTTCTTTTCTTTTTTTTGGTACAATTCTCGCCAATGGTTTAATACATTTCCACGTCTAAGGAGAGTTGTCGCATAAAAACGGGGCCAAAGGTTTGAATACTGCATTAGAAGCTTATCGATCTTAGCGAGAGAAAAGCCAATCGTCATTTGATCATCAGGTCTTATCCATGCATGAATTTTTTATGTCCAAAACACGAGTCAATTCTATATGACGCTAAGCACGTGAAACTTTCCTCCTATGCTTGAGGGTTATCGCAATCAGATGCAAAGACTAAGTTTAGGGTTTGGAAGACTTCGAGAGTATCTTTAAATGTTGCCCTTTGACAATTGTTCATGGAACTGCTACCGATAATTGATTGGACGGATAAGCTGATATGGACACATCCAAATCGCGACAACAGCCTCTCGGCCTGCGTCAAACCCCCGTTATCGTTGATGTAGGTGCAGTAAGTGATAGATATACATACACACAAGTTATGGTGTGGTTTTTGGAATGATCTATAACAAGTTTCTGGTTTGGGATTGGCACTGAAAACATTAGGCAAGTGCGACATTTTCACTAATTTGTTTTTCTGTGTGTCGGATTCTCCACGACCCAATTTCAGGATTCTCGGTAACAATTAATTATGGGGTCCGTTTCACATTTGACTCTTAAAAGGTTTGTTAGAAGCCAAATAGGTTAAGATGTGAATGGATGGGAATTGGAGGAAGCAAACAAAACTAGCTTTAAATTCCATTTGGAACATACTTATGTTTTGTCAACTCGAAATTTTTTTTTTTTTAGGGTATTTGGTTCTTACCGAGTTGGCCTCGTGGCTTGTTGCTGTTCATATCGGTTTCTCTTATCAACATCGATCTTCTACCGATATGATCGTGTTCTAACGAAAGAAAGCTACTATTCCATAATTCTTCATTCACACCTTAGGCTCAGCTTTATCCTGAACAATTTTGTGTTTTTTTTTTCAACTCTATAATCTCTGTTCACAAATGGTCACAAAAAGCATGCAGGTTGCCTATGCTTTGAGTTGACAAGTCTAGAAGGTAGCTTTTGGGATATATAGGAATCATATAGGATGATGTTCGAAAAGGAACTAATAACGCATTCAACTTAATTATTATATATACATATAACTGTACATATTTTGCATGTCTCTTGCATATATTTTGTTGTATAAATTATATTTGACTAGCCCATTCTTTCCTTGTCTATAGCATAATCTTAGGCTAAGATTTCCTTTGATTGATATAACAAATTGTATGTACTTGGATTTTATGAATAAGAAAAACATAGCAATCTTTCCTATTGTAATATGGTACCAGACCATAGATTCGTCATTTTTGCAATAGCAATCTTGAATCTCTCTACTTTAGTGTTTCACTGAGAGCGTCATTGAGATTGTTTCATTGTGAGCGTCACATAATTGAGATTGTTGTCCCATAGCTTGTATCCAAAGCTTAAATTTAGCATTTTCATTACTCAAATTTGTTGTATATCTCTGAAACAAAGAAAGTTTTGCAGAGAGGGTGGTAGGTTCGGTTTGAAGAATCTAGATTTTTTTCTCAAGGTCAAAGATATAACAGGCTTTTCTCTTATATTCTTTCTCGATCTCAACCATGAACAATTCAGAAAATTCTATGTCTTTTGTTATCAACAACGTTACGTCTAACACATCTATTATTACAAAACTTGGTCCCTCCTCACCATACTGCATACACTACTGGTTAAATTGTCATTTTTGTGCTAACTTGAGATATAAATATCTTTAATATGTTGAAATTATTATTCAAAATTAATGGACTTGTTTCTTAAATATTCTCAGATGATTTTCAATATATGAAAGATAAAATTGGATCAAAAAGATGCATGGAAAGTAAAGGCAATTTGAATTCCCAGCTGGCAGAAAAATAATTGACTAAGCGTTGGCACGAGTAAGGAAAAAAGATTATCTGTAGAATCTGATTTAAAATCAAATTTGATCCACCTCAGATCTTCATGATTTTGGAAATCAAGTTGTTGCCTTACTCAGGGACGGAGCTACAATGGGGGCAAGTGGGGGCACTTGCTCCCACAACCTCCATCAAATTTCATAAAAAAAATTATTATTTTAAATTTTGCCCCCACAAAATTTTTTTTTGCTCCTATTAAAATTTTGCCTCTATTAAAAATAAAATTTTGTCCCTATTAAAATTTTACCCCTACTTTAAAAATTTTCTAGATCCACCCCTGGACTTGCTGATGGGGATCTGCAACTAGAATATGTGAGGAGTGTATCTGCTAAAGATTACGACAGGAGGGAGGAGGGAGGAAATTGAAAATCATTAAAAGCACATTCACTGTTAGGTTTTGGGAGAGTTTTTTATGTTCCTCCAATAGTTTTCTAGTTTTTAGGATTTTTCATATTTTTCTGAAAAAAGTCCAAGAATTGAGATTTTTTATTTTGCTATTCTTCTATTGTTTTTTACTTTTGTTATGAGTAGTTAAATCTTTCTTCTTGGTTGAAGGGAACCACGTTAGCATCTAGTATGTGTGAGATTTTTAAATAAAGTTTATTTCATTGACGAATATTAAGTGTCTTCCGAATTGCTTTTCATGATTGAATTGATTGATTTCTAGGGTACGCAACTAGAAATTGATTTGTTTAATTTATAGCCAGATTAGTAGGAATTGACGTTCATTTTTGCTAATCCAAAGTGACAATTAGGATTACCATCTTTACGTTAGAATTTGGAAATTGATTTGTTGTCTTGTTCATTGGTTTCTTAGTTTATAGCTCCGATTCCCCTGAAACGCATCACCGAATCAAAACAAGAAAGAAAAGGAAAGTCAAAATCACAAAACCTCTTAATAAAAACCCCTAAATGCAACAGTTAATTGATTACAAGAAAGCACGAAGAAGAAAAAAATACCTTGACGACGCAATAGCTCCAACGACTCAATGACAGATCTGGAGGAGGAAGAAGGAGGAAACGACAGGTGAGACACGATGACAATAGTCGAATAAGACAACGCTGACGAGCGAAAATGGAGTCCACAACAGAGAAAATGGAGAGAAGAAAACTGAAAAGGAGATGCAGGAAGAAGGAAGAAGAAGATGCAGGGGGTGGGGGGAGCTGTCGGGTGAGTTTAAATTTAAAACGAATTTATCGACAGAATTTACCTACAAAAATTTCCATAGGTAAACTCAAAAAAAATTATTCCGCCAATATTTCCCGCCTTTTTACCGACGAATATCTTATACTCTTATATCGACTCTAAAGTCCATTGTAAAATTTGTCAGGATGATTTCTCTCCATATTTAGCGACGGATATTATTACCGTCGCTAAACGAAAATTTTCTCGTCAATTTTACCAACGAAAATGGATATTCCGTCAGTAATTTGCAATGATATATTTGCCTTCAGTAAGTTTTCGTCGCTAATTTTTTCTTTTCTTGTAGTGATTCTTAAAGTTATTGATCAATTAAACTTAAGATCATATCTAACTTGTTGACTAATAAGAATGTTTAGAATACAAGTTTCTATTCATTTAATCTTAAAAGAAAACATTACCTAATGAATGTTTGTTAATGGACTGAGTTTTATATTGAGGATCTATATTAGTTTGATAATATAGGTGACCCGAAACCAAGGTTTGTTTACTGAATTTCTAGATCTGATTATTTTTATTAATTTTCGATTTCTACCATTTTAAATTTCTTAAATTTACATGAATTAAACCCCCCCCCCTTCCCAATTTGTTTTAGTTTTAAACTTGTATAACCTTTATCGTTAAAATTCCTCATGGGAACGATCTCAACTCTTCACTAACTACTTTTTTTATTACTAGAGTTGGTATTAATTTGGATGCAAGCGACAACAGTACCACTACTCTAACAATCCAAGAGTTATTTTGGATATCCAACAATTGAGTCGAGATAATTATCCCACCTTGTGTAGAGTAATCATCGTAGCTTTGGAAGAAAAGAATAAACTCGGGTCTATTAATGGCACAATTAGCAAACCACCTGCCAACTCTTACCTATTTTCTTATTGAAATCGCTGCAATAACATGATACTTTCATAAATTTTCTATGTTGTAATCACAGAAATAGCTACTAGCATCATCTACATGAAGACAACCTATCAAGTTTGGATTGACCTCCATGAATGATTTTCACTAAAAAAATTCTCTACTATTCTTTGAAATATAAAGAACCATGGTCAATTACGCTTAAAAGAATGATTTTGTCGCTACATACTACACTATTCTTAAGGGCTTTTAGGATGAACTCTTCACTTACAACAATTATCCATCTTGCACCTATGGCAACATACACGAGATTAATAATCTCTAACAAAGAGGTAAGTTTATTCAATTTCATATGGGCCTCAATGAATCTTATAATGTTGTTAAGAGTCAAATACTCCTCATAAATCCATTATTTAATGTTTCTAAAGCTTATACTCTTTTATCGTGGGAAGAAAGACAACGATCGGTTTTCATAACAAATTCAATCAATCATTAAGAACAATCTACTCTAGTTGCCTTCCACAAAAAACAAAGCAAAACACATGGCAAACCAAAATATTATTGTGATTATCGTGGATTTGATGGGCATTCATAATCAAAATATTGAAAGAAGTCTGGAAATCTAAATTATTGTCAAGAGAGGATGCAATATCATTGCGATTACTATTGACTTGATGGCCACTCTAAATGAAAATGTTGAAAGAAGCCTAAAAACCCAAACTATTAACAAGATGGAGCTTCAACAACTTGTGATGTTGCTAATAAACCAATCGTTGCCATTGTTGATAGCACTGCTAATAAATGATCGGTAGGATTTTTTTTCCTAAAGAAATAATATCAAGATCATTCAAATTTTAACATATATATTTTATTAAATAGAATCATATTTTCTTAAACTATTTCAAATTAATTTAATTTTTACTGAAAATATTTGTTACCCCATAAAATGATGATATCAAATGATAAATTAAAATTTTGTAGCAAAATGGATACTTAGAATTAAGACATCATGATATGCAAGGACATAAAATGTTTACTAGTTTTTTTCATTGCGTACATCACATGACAAACCAAAATATTATTGTGATTATTGTGGACTTGATGGGCATTCATAATCAAAATATTGAAAGAAGTCTAGAAATCCAAATTATTGTCAAGATAGGATGCAACATCATTGTGATTACTATTGACTTGATGGTCACTCTAAATATAAATGTCGAAAGAAGCCTAAAAACCCAAACTATTAACAAGATGGAGCTTCAACAACTTGTGATGTTGCTAATAAACCAATCGTT
>JAOQMR010000007.1:16468066-16482418 GCA_027563865.1 Erythroxylum pelleterianum
ATTGTATGATGATAATTGTCTTTATTTATATTAATTATAGTTATTATTTATATGTAAAATATTTAAAAATTATTGTTTTTCATATTAATTGTCATTATTATTTATTATTAAGATTTTTAAAAATATGATTGTTGTAAACAGTAAACTAGTAAAGTATACAGTACAACTGTATAATATACTAATATAAACTATTTTGTAATTTTTAAAAATTTTAGGAACTATTTCATAAATTTTAAAAATTCCTCAAAATAGTATTCGATACTTACCAACACCGATACAATTCCGTTCCACAGCTTAATCCAATACCGAACCTGGTACGATATTCATAACATTACCATAAACTCAAGCAAAAAGTAGTTTTTAGAAACATACGTTACCGCCAGCTTTTGTCCATAAACACAGGCGAAACGAAAAGTAGAAAAAAAAAATTGAAAACAAAAACTACTGTCAAGAATGGGATTCGAACCCATGCCCTTTCGGACCAGTACCTGAAACTGGCGCCTTAGACCAACTCGGCCATCTTGACTTTATGAAAGTTGGCGTTCTGAAACCTAATTCAGGCAAAGAAAGCTTTATGGAGTTCCCGCGCTCTCAAAACTACTTTCTCATACTTCTTCTCGGCGACGACGTAAATGACTTCTCTCATCGCCAAGCTTCAAACTAAACTGCTCTCACTCTCCCTTTGCAGACTTATTTCATCACTAGCTCTTCTCAAAGATCCACCTTTAATTGAACCCATAAAACATGAACACCACTTTCCTAATTCTTCGCTTGACCCTTTTCACGTCTTCAGTGTTTACTCCAGAACCGCTCCCTGCACCATCGAGAACACAGAAATCTTGCATTCCCATTTGCTTAAAACTGCCTTATTTGAATGTAATATGTTCCTTTCTAATTTTTTACTTGATTGGTATTGTAAGTCTGGTGATATGTTTAATGCGGCCAAGTTGTTTGACATAATTCCTCAACCAAATGCGATTTCTTGGAATATTATGATTTCGGGTTATAACAATACATTGAAATTCGAGGATTCGCTGAGAACCTTTTGTAGGATGCGTATTTTAGGTGTTGAGGCCAACGAGATCACCTATGGGAGTGTCCTTTCCTCTTGTGCTAATTTGCAAGCGTGTGTTTTCAGTGAACAGTTATATTCTCTTGCAATCAAAAATGGATTTTATTCGAATGGTTATCTTAGGACAGGGATCATGGATGTATTCTCCAAAAGTGGTAATTTTGATTGTGCTTTGCGGGTGTTTAATGATGTCTCTTGTGGGAATGTGGTTTGTTGGAATTCCATCATCTCTGGGGCTGTTAGGAATCGGGAAAATTGGGTTGCTTTGGAATTGTTTGGTCAAATGTGTCGAAGGTTTTTGGTCCCAAACAGCTTCACCTTTTCAAGCATTTTGACTGCCTGTGCCGCTCTTGGAGAAATTGAGACTGGAAAAGGAGTTCAAGCCTGGGTTATTAAATGCTGCGTGAAGGATGTTTTTGTGGGAACTGCCATAGTTGATCTGTATGCAAAATGCGGGGATATTGTTGAAGCTGTCCAAGAATTTTCTAGAATGGCAGTCCGCAATGTGGTTTCGTGGACTGCCATTATAGCGGGTTTTGTTAAGAATGATGACTCCATCTCTGCTCTCAAAATTTTCAAAGATATGAGAAAAATGGGAGGGGAAATAAACAACTTCACGGCAACAACTGTGGTTACATCTTGTGCTAAGCCAGGCATGATCAATGAGGCAATTCAAATTCATTGCTGGATTTTAAAAGCTGGATTCTGTTTGGATCCAGTGGTGGAAGCTGCTGTGATTAATATGTATTCAAAAATAGGTGCCATTGATTTGTCAGAAGCAGTGTTTAAAGAAAGGACTGATATCAAGAATACTGGGCCATGGGCAGTCATGATTTCTTCTTTTGCTCAGAATTACCATCCCCAGAGGGCCATTAAATTCTTTTGGACAATGATAAAGGAGGGTCTGAAACCGGATCAAGCTTGCTATTCAAGTGTGTTTAGTGTCATAGATTCCTTGAGGTTAGGGAGACAACTCCATTGCTACACTCTTAAAACTGGATTTGTCTTTGATCTTTCCATTGGTAGTTCTCTTTTCACAATGTACTCAAAGTGTGGAACTATAAAGGACTCCTACAAAGTTTTTGAGGAAATTCCTACCAGAGACAATGTTTCATTGGCCTCAATGATTGCCGGTTTTGCAGAACATGGCTTGGCAGATCAAGCTTTTGGGCTTTTTCGGGATTCGCTGTCTGAAGAAACTAGACCAGATCAGATGAGTTTGGCTGCTATTCTCACTGCATGCTCTGGCCTTTGTTCCTTGCAAAGAGGTAAAGAGATTCATGGACATATTTTTCGTGCTGAAATTAGCAGAGAACCACTGGTTGGTAGTGCACTTGTTACCATGTACCTGAAATGTGGGGCTCTGAAGCTTTCAAAAGTAGTCTTTGACATGCTTCCAGAAAAGGATCAAATTTCATGTTCTGCTCTGGTTTCAGGATACGCTCAGAATGGGTTGTTGGAAGAAGCATTGTCATTATTACATGAAATATCAATCTCCAATTTTGCCATAGACTCATTCATGATTGCATCCATCCTTGGAGCTGTTGCTATTTTGAACAGGTTGGGTGTTGGGATTCAATTGCATGCCTACGTCACAAAAATGGGTTTAGATTCAGATGTTTCTGTTGGAAGCTCACTTGTTACAATGTACTCTAAATGTGGAAGCATTAAGGATTCCAGTCAAGCATTTGATCAAATCGATGAACCTGACTTGATAGGCTGGACAGCTATGATTGCAGGCTACGCTCAACATGGAAAAGGTGAAGAAGCATTAAGAATGTATGAACATATGAGAAAAGAAGGGATCAGACCTGATCCTGTTACATTCGTTGAAGTTTTATCTGCCTGCAGCCGTGCCAATTTGGTTGAAGATGGCTATTTTCACTTTAATACTATGACCAGAGAATTTGGAATTCAGCCGAATAATCGCCATTATGCATGTATGGTTGACCTTATTGGTCGTTCTGGAAGGTTAAAAGAGGCTGAAAAGTTCATTGAAACTATGCCAATTGAACCTGATGCTTTAGTTTGGGGAACACTACTTGCTGCTTGCAAATTGCATGGAGATGTTGACCTCGGCAGGGTAGCTGCCAAAAAAGCTATGGATTTGGAGCCCTATGATGCTGGAGCTTATGTTGCATTGTCAAACATCTTCGCAGATGTAGGTCAGTGGGAGGAAGCTCTAGAGGTTAGACGCCTGATGAAGGGTACTGGAGTTAGAAAAGACTTCGGCTGGAGTTCCATGTGAAATACACGCTACCTGTCTTGGTAAGTCTCTGACATATGTTTTAGTATGGCATTCAGGAAAATTTCTCAACGCAAACATTATGTGAAGTTGAACTAATAAAAGGAAAACGGTAAATAAATTGATGCACGCCATCAATGAGACATCTAACTTACACTTCCTTTCTTCCTTTAGTCCCCATTTTCAGAATTTGAACTCTTACGAATTGATTCCATTTACTCTCTATGCTATCGAATTCTAGGAATTAAAACATAAAGCTATAGTTAAACTCATGCAGTAGTTATGAAGGCTATTCACTCTCTAAGTTCTTAAGTTATATGTAGTCTCTTTCAGAGAACAAATTGGTCTTGTTAAATCCGATAGTTGCACCCCTTGCATGAGGAAGTAGTCAACATCACGTGAAGAAGTGCATCAATATCCAGGACCAGGCAAGCAGAATGACTGGGTACGTGGCTTGAATACCCATAGGGCTGGGAACTTAGTTGGGTTAGAGTTCATCTGCCAACCTCTATCAGTAGAAGCTCTAACTGCTACCTAGCCGACCACAACTGCGTTCCTGTAAGTAATCCGGCTTTCATATGCTTTCTCTTTTGCTGATATCAACACTCAAATATAAATTGATTTATAAATTTGATTACCGATCACAAGAAAATGCGCAAGTGTATTCTATTTTGAATTCTACGTTTGCTGTCTCTACCTTGTTTTAAGTTTCCATCTTAGAAATTGTTAATATGAAGAGAGATTGGAGAAATACTACTTAAGTTAATCATCTGCTTAACCTTTGTATATATACATATTAATAGGGTTAAAAAGATTACAAGTATAAAATTACTAAAATAAGTCTATATTCACACCCTAAACTTCTGTTCTAAATGGCTAACTGAGCTTGGAAATGGTTTTAAAAGAAAAAACTACAATTTGGCGATAAACTGAATATTATTCAAGGTCGTTTGTAAGTGTAGAACTAATCGTTAGATATCGTTAACGTAAGATGACATGGAAACTTGAAGGGATAGTGTTACTGTTACATGCCAAAGATTTGACTTTAAACTTAGGCGTTATGTGCATCCTTCTCTGATAAATACATGCTCCTTCCTGTAGCCAAATTTAAAATGTTAGGGCATTTTCTCTGGAGATGTTCGCAGAGACTTTAGCAACAGATTATGGATCATATTTCATGCAGTTCACACCAAAGTTCTTCAAAACTTATCCTCTGGCCAACCAATTACATAATATAGGAGCTTCTGCCCAAGCAGCACTGGAAATATTTTTCACCGAGGCCACAGTTTCAAAGTGAGCATGTTATAAGCAAGAAGCCATGTTGAAGACTGCCATGGAATTTTAGAAACTGAGATCACAAGTCATAGAAAGGGAGCAAAAGTACCCTTTCTAATTCTTCTAGCCATCACAAGGTCTACCATCATCGACACCAGAGGAGTTGATTCCATGAAATCTACTGTATTAATAAATTTCAGTTTGATCTTTAAGTGATAAACAAAATGTTTGGTTTGCTCATAGATTCCTCATTCCTCAGAATTTTCTAAAACTCTTATGTTTTACATTTGGTTCTTCAAGAATTTTTAGCTGATAACATTTCTTCTATATTGAAAGGGAAACAAATTCATTAACATCACAGCCCAACGTTGCCGGCCTCATGAAGCCGTACAGTATCAAAGATTGTGAACAGCAAGTCAGCACTTTATATGCACAAATTATAATTATCAGTTTCGATTGAAAATTAGTATCTCAAGTTCACAAGACAAGAAACAAGTTTAGACATAGATATGTACACAAATACGTATTTTTATAAATTTACATGCGGCATTCCTGTTCGTAATAGCCAATTCCCGCATTACAAGGAGATGATGAACTCTAGTACCAAACGCCGTGGAAACGAACGGAAAATAAATCACAGCTGCAAAGATCTCCCATCAGTCATTGTTTCCTTTCTTATCCATTTCAAGCTGCATCGCTATTTCTCTACCAGTCAAACATGCTCTATCGTGATTGGATAAATTTTAAACTGCCTAACTTTGATCCTATGCATGAAGAAACGTAAATTGAATTGCTGAAAACAATTTATAAAAAGATTTAAAGGATAGAAAGATAGTCATTTTCTTCTAGGATACCAACCTGGAGGACCAAAACTTGCAGAGTCACTATTAATTAGTAAAGTTTCCAAACTGACCTAACTTGACCCTGTGGCTTCAACAAACTGCAAGTTTCAATTCTGAGGTGATATAAAACAGAAGTGAAAATATAAAAAATGGAATTACTGATCCTTCAAGAGAACCAACCTGGTGCATGCAAGCTCACATTGCGAACTAAATGCATCAGAAACTGGTGTAGCATAATAAGCTTGGAGATGCTAGAAAAGCCTCAATTTCACCGCCCTGGCTTACAAGTTATGGTAGCAGGTGCAAAATGACATCTGAAAGTTCGAAGAAATGGATAAACAGCCCACTGTAAACCGCTTTCTGAATCATGTTGTCCCAGTTGGAAGCTTCCTTCTTTTCAGTTTTTTGTCCCTGACACCGTCATAAAGAAGTTCATAGGCAAAGTAAGTTAAGTGACTTTTCTTCAATAAATCTTCCACTACAATCTTAGGTGCTGCAACCACCTTTTTATCAGCCTCAAAAATTGTACCCACAACCTCGGGGACGATACCATTCTGCACCATAAGATGGATAATTCCTACTGCCTGATGAACTCTATGCTGCAGGCACAAACAATTTATTACTCGGCCAAATGTTGCAAGTGATGGAATGAAACCTGTTTCAATCTTTTCTAGGAGAAAATTGTATGCTGAATCAATGTTGTTTGTTTTGCAGAAGCCATCAATCATGACACGATATGTATAACTGTCTGGAGCACAACCTTTATCACTCATTTCTAGGAAAAGCTTTTCTGCCATCAGCATATCCAGCTGACCAGAGAAACCCTTAATCATGATGTTGTATGTAGCTCTGGTATGAGAAATTTTATACTGTTCTTCCATTCTACTAAAGAGATGGAAGGCTCCATCCAAATCCCCATTGTTGCAAAACCCACTGATTATTGTGGCAAAACTGACAGAATCTGGAGTTAGACCCATGTTCCCTATTTCCTCAAATAACTCCAAAGCCTTGTTCACTTTCCGAGCTTTACAGAGGCTCTCTATAACTATATTATATGTGATGATGTTAGGAATGCACCCTTTCTGCAGCATGTTATTGAAAAGCTCCATCACATCTCCAGTCTTTGAAGCTTTGCAGAGGCCATTTAACACAGAGTTGTATGTAATCACATCAGGAGTAACACCATTCGTCCACATGATATCAATAATTTCAATTGCCTTTTCCATCTTAAACTGTTTGCAGTAACCATCGATCAAAGTATTGAATGTAAAAATGTCTGGCAGATAACCTTTGGCAATTGCATCATTCATTAGGTTAACGGCATCAGAAAGACAACCCATCTTGCACAATCCATTTATCAGTATATTATATGTCCAAATATCAGGGGCACTACCATCTTCTGGCATCTTATTCATCAGCTGCAAGGCTTCTAGAATAAGTCCTTGTTGAGACAAACCTCTAATTAGCGTATTGTACAGAACAATACTTGGTTTTAACCCTTTCCTCAGTGTGTCATCAAACAGTGCCATGGCACGGTCTGTGTCACCATCCTGGCATAAACAACTTATAAGGGAGCAATAAGTAAATTCATCAGGAACAAAACCCTTAAAAATCGCATCATCAAGAATTTTTTCAGCATTTTGTATCATGCCCATCTTACAATGCCCATGAATAATAGTATTATAAGTAAAGCTATCAGGCTCTAAACCTTCATTAACCATTTTATGTAGATAGTTTTCAGCTTCTACAACTTTAGTGCTTTTACACAATCCACAGATTAATGTGTTATATGTCACAACATCAGGAGTTAGCCCTTCCTTGGTCATGCCATCCAATAAACTGATTGCCCAATTGACTGCTCCTTTTCTGCTGAAGCCTTGGATGAAGACATTACATGTAAACAAATTTGGGTAAACTCCTTTCTTCAGAATTTTGTTAAGCAGTTTCTCACCTTCTTGGGTACACCCCTTCTTGCATAGTGTATGTATAAGCTTATTAAAAGCAGAAATCGGAGGTAAAATCCCCGACATGAGCATTCTATTAAACAATTCATATGCCTCAAGTTGATGATTCTCTTCATAGAACCCACTAATAACTGTACAGTATGCAATTGCATTATGTTCACACCCCTGACAAGGCATATTGTTAAGGAGCCTCAGGGCAGCATGGGGCCTTTTTGTCCTACAAAATGACTTCATCCTAATTGTGAAAGTACAGACATCAGGAGTAATCCCTTTATCTTTCATTCTCAAATAAACTTTATGGGCTTGATTGAAGTACCCGTACCCTACCAATATATTCATAATGGCATTGTAAGATAATACAGATGGTTCACAATTATAGAAGTCCATTCTCTCAAACAAATCAACAGCTTCCTGAACCTTTCCTTTCTTTCCATAGCTTCTGATTACTCCAATATATACTTTCTCCATTAAACTGCTATCAATATTCATCCTCATGTCCATGAGCACACGCTCCATGGCCTCAAACTCCCCATGAAATCCAAGCTTGTCAATCATGCACTTATAAGTAATAAACGTGTGTGTAAACCCATCTTCATTTTTAACAGAATTGAATACTTCAAGAGCTTTAAGAGGATGCTTTTGGTACTTTATGACAGCAGCAACATGCTTAGGAAGCAAAGTAGGACTCATACCAAGAGCAACAGCAGCTATGTAATTAATATACTCAAATTCTACTTGCTTCAATTTTCAAATTTCCTTAACAAAAAGCACAGGGCATGAATCATCGAAATGCAATCCGTGTAACAATCATAAGCAAGCAGTAAAAATTTATCGGCGTCAATTAGTAAATACGAAGCAAAGAATTGCTAGAATTATATCTTTCAAAAATTTTCCTAATAGCCAAACAGGAAAAGAAGAGAAAATAACAGAGTATTGGGGCATGAAGTACCAGTTATTTGGACATAAAAACCGCAACGGTTCAGCACAGGTGAGTGTGAGTTTGATTCGTAGTAGGGCTTTAGCTTTCAAGGGCTCAAAAATTCGGTCTTCAGATTTTTATGAAGTAGACGAAGAGTATTATTAACCTGCAGACAGTTCTATTTCGGTTTAACCCGCAGACGGCTGAGATCCTCCGATCCTTCTGAAGGACCCACAATTCGATCAAACTAATGCTGAAAGAAAAAGACAGGAGATTGTTACGAATGAAAAGTTAAGACTTAAGAGGTAGAATATCAGAATGAGATCTTCTTTTCGGTCAATCAATTCCAATCTTTTTATTTTAAATCTTATTTACATATTTATATAAGGTTTATATATTTAAGTAGATCAAATTAAAGAGCATAGGATTGGAATACCTTTAACAAGGACATGGTGTTCCAACCAATATAAGAGGGACAAAAATGACTCTAGTTGAGTAGTCACTAATTAAGGAATTCCAATAAAAAATTAAAAAGTTAATAAAAGTAGAAATTAGAATAGTAATAAAATTATTGATTATGTGTATATTTGGTATGAATTTTTATTATTGAAGTTAATAATTATATTAGTGTTTGGTATCAAATACTAAGAATGGTGATAACAATTTTTTTTAATAATATTTAATTATTATATGATTGACTTTGAAAAACTGTAATTAAAACTATAATGAACTTATATTATGATATAAAATCATTGAAATAAAATAAAATAACAACTTGAAAAAATAGAGAATTTCAGTTAACATTAAGAAAAACAAAAGAAAAAAAGAATGTCAGTTACTTACATTTATTTATTATTCATTCACTTTTAGGTTTTTTAAATTCATTTAATATATTTCAACCTTTTTCTTTTCCATTACTATAAAACCAATTAAAAATTAAGGAATGTAACGTGCATAGCCATTCCCATATCCCCCTCCCACCTCTCTCACTCCCTCCGTTACTCTCTCCACCGTCTGCCTCGACGGGAACCTCCCATGTTTTCTATTAACAGCCTAAAAAAGCCCTGATAAATTCAACACAGAAGACAAGGATATTCTATCGAATGCATTTACACTTCCACATCATATTGGTTCATCTTGAAATAATTGGTCTTTCCACATCATATTGCATTTATTCCCCTGAACTTTATTGCGGCTACGTCGTATGCTTCTGATGCTTAGCTGCCACCGCCATTTGTAGCAGACGTCAAAATAAAAATGAAATCCAAGATGCGGTGAAGATACATTGGTGAATGCTAATATAATGTTTCTGAGTCAGATTCAGATTCAAATGAATTCAGATCTTTCCATGTTGCCATCATGCTCTTTTTGTTGTCTTGACTTTTCTTCTGTTTTCTTTTGAGTAACAGACATCCAAACTTGTAATATCCTGGTTTGTTACACTCATAGCAGACGATAAAACTTTTCTCATTTTTCGAATCGTCTTTGCTATTCTTTTTAAAAGAGAAGTCTTTATTTTCTCTTTGATTTCTTTTTTCACATCCTCCTAGTCTTTCTTGAAATGAAGGATAATTCATTTTCATTTTCACTTGAGTCTTGATCAGATTCACTGGCATCATCATTCTTAATTTCTTCAATCTTTAAAGCTTTTGAAGATGTGCTTCTATTTGTCTGCATCCTCTTATTCTCCTAACTAGCCTTCAATGCAATAGATGTATCCCTTCTGGATTCGTCTTCTGCATCAAGCTCTACTTCATGGATTTTCAGTGAACCAAGCAATTCGTCTAACTTCAGCTTGCTTAAATCCTTGGCCTTTTATATTGTTGTTACTTTGGGTCTTTATCTTTTTGGAAGACTTCTGAGAATCGTTCTGACATGATCTTGACTTTTGTAGATTCTCCTTAGGGCTTTAAGTCCATTAATAATTGTTTGAAATCGTCCAAATATCTGATCAATGGTCTCATCATCTTTCATCTTGAATAGCTCATACTGATGAACAAGAATACTAATCTCGGATTCTTTCACCTGGTTTGTGCCTTCATGTGCAATAGCTAATGTATTCCACATTTCCTTCGCAGATTCACATCCATGAACCTTATCATATTCACTTCTGCTTAGAGCACAACTTAAGAAGAACTTGGCTTTTGAATTTAATTGAAAGCGAGATTTTTAGTCAACCGTCCATTGGTCACGAGAGATGATATCTCCTTCATTGTTTGTTAGAATGTATGGTCCATTTTCAATGATATCCCAAAGATCAATATGTGTGGATTCTATGAAGAGCCACATCTTGTCCTTCCAATAATGATGATAGTCTTCACCATTGAATACAGGGGGTCTTAAGACTTAAACACCTTCTGCTATAAAAATATGTGATTCAACCATGGACCTTTGTCCTCACTTTGTAATAGTGTTTCTTGGAAACCTTTAAATCACTTGTTAATATAGAAATCACGTATAATATGTAAAATACACAAGAAGGGGGGAGGTTGAATTGTGTCAAATCGTTTAAGATATCAATCTTTAAAATCTTCTTGATTTTCTTGACAAATTCAGATGATTGCAAAATAATTCACTTAATTTGGTAAGTAATGCAATAGCCAAAATCAATATCTATTCTTCTAATAACAAGAAAATTAAAGAGATAAGAGTTAGAGAATATGATGCTGGGATTTATCCTGGTTCACCCTTAACTTTGAGTTACGTCCAATCCTTAGAGTTCGTATGAGATTTCACTATAACCTTTAACGTTATAAATATTATTTCTACACTTCTAAAGTCTCTTCAGGTCTCTTTCACAAAGTATTCTTTATCTGTTTCCTTAGCCTCTTCAGGCTCTAACCTTTCTTTCGCTCTAAACAATATTATTTGAGCTTTACATTACAGATGTATTTGCTCTCTTTTCTCACTTGAGTTTTTACAATCAGAATTCTTTGTATTGTATATTGTCGTATCTCTTTTCCATATTTTTCACTTATGACTATAACTAATATTTATAGCCTAATTCTTCAATGGTCTTCTTGAGAATTTTGCTTGTCGAGTCTTCTAAAAACGGTTATTAGTCGAGTCCTGTAACTAACTCCAACTAATTGACGTTCTAGTACATTCTTCAATTTCCATCATCTTGCATAGATTCATATGCTTCGTCTATTGTCTCATATGCTTCATCTGGTGTCTTAGACTAAGCATTTTGTCTGGTTCGTCCTATTCAGCTTTTACTAAAGTATCGTCTTAATTTGATGAGTTGTGCTACTTATAGTTATTTGTACACTTAATAAATTCATCAAAACAGTTCACACACTTCCTATGATTATTATTATTTGACTTTCATCAGAATTAATTTCTTGACATAGCACCCTCTTCAACATCATCCCAAATACTATAATTACTAAAATCATTAAATGGGGGTATAACTTCCTCTTAACCTAAATCACTTTGAACCTTAAGAAAGACTATAATTTTTTATATAGATCTCTATAATATTACTAAGTACAAATCTCTTCCTCATAAGAACCTTTAATTCATTATAAGTTATTGGGAAATTGAGACAAGATAAGATCTTGACTACAGTGGAATAATTACAAAACTTTTTTGTATTTTAATTTCTCAAAAACCAATATTACTTTAATTCTATAAAATGGTTAACACATAAATCAAAGCATGAATCTTAATTCATACTTTATTCTGAAGCTTGATCATTTTCTTATCATATCTCATAAACTATTTTTGAAACTGATCCATCTCAATCACCGTAGTCACATAAGTGTCCAGCCTCTAATGATATATCCATATAACAAGTTAATAGAATTCTATAACTCTTGTAGAGAGGGTTAAACAAGAAGTACTAGCTTCATTAGAGCTTAAGCCTATTTATAATAAGCCTAGAACATTTTAGTTATTTAATTGAAAATAAATTCTAATTTCAACTAAACTTTAATTAGAATTACAAATAATTCTAGTTAAATATCAATTATGCAAAAAAAAAAGTTCAATATCTCATATAGCTCATTTATTAAATATTTCATATTTAATCATAAAGTTGTTTACGTTCTATTAACATATGCTAACTTGTTTACGTTCTATTAATGTCCAATCTTAATAGAACAATGACTATGAGCAATTTAGAGATAATACATAATTGTAATATGAATCTTATAATTATAATCTTATTATAATTTCATTTGAAATATATAATTATTCTATGGACTTTATCATATACATCTAAATATGTATAAGATAAATAATGTCTTTAAATTATTTTGTCACTAAACTACAACAAGTCAATTAGCTGTAAGGCATAAACTAACATAAGTTTCTATAGGTTGCTAATGATTTCTTCTCCTATTATTCACTAATTGATCCCATCAAATAATGACATAATTAGTGAACTATAATAATCTAACTAGCTTTACTTTCTTCTCTTTGGAGTAGTTATGATAATCAAAAATCAATTTCGTCCTTTTCACCTACACCAAATAAGCTTTTAAATCATTTTTACCTTTAAATAAGGGTATTTTCATCTTGATACTAATAAGATTCTTATCCATACCTTCTCAACCTTTAGGCTCCCATTCATGCCTAACTTCTCTTATGGGACTAAAATTGTTCCATTTAACCTAAAATGCCAGGTCAACTTTATCAACACTTAGTTCATCATCTTCTTCCTCTAGGTCAACTTTATCAATACTTAGTTCATCATCTTCTTCCTCTACCTCTATTTACGAGTGTTTGGTTGCATCTATTATGACTCCTCTCATCATCAACTCGAGGTTGTTATCTCTTTTGTAATTCAACAATTTGATGTTATTGCTTCTGTAAATTGTCTTCCACATCATTATACATCATATTTATTCTCTTAAAATTTTGCTATGTAGCCTGCGTAAAGAACATGTCCTTTTCCTCTTCATTTTGGAATCACCTTTAGAATATATACTTAAAAGTTGTTAAAAAAAGTTAAAGAAAAATTTTCACACACTTTCTTACGTGTATAATCTTAAAAGATATTAATCAACTCGTGTTCCGCTCTTTAATTGGCTTTTCTCAATACTGATCTAACACTAGCTTGACTTTTACCACTTCTTTGCTTCCTTCTCAAGTTTTTTTAAGGAACTAAACAAACTCAAACAAAGATTTCAACCTTATAAATATACAAAAAACGAAAGAATTAATAGTTAACGGAAGAAACAAGTCACATATTAATAACAATCTCGACTGAGAATATAGTGCTCTTTTAAGTAACATAAGAATAGGATTTTGATGGAAACAAGAGTTAGGACACGAAAATATTCCAGATCATGTTCAATGCCAAGTAACCCATGTTACTTTAATATTAATTTTATATATTAAAATAGTTAACTTAATATTAAATTTAAATATGTAATGGATATATTTTATTACAGAAGGCATTATATTATTTTAAAGAGTTTTAGTCTCTCTAAAATATTTACAAGAAATTAAGATCTTGAAAAAAATATAAAAATTTCCAAAAAAGAACGCCTATTTAATAAGTTGAAATCAAAATTCTTTTTAATATATATTTCATGTGATAAGTGAAAAGTAAGTCATATTTTCTAGCTTTTTAAGATTTTTTCAATTTAATATTAAAATTTCAAACATTTTTAATTTAGCTACTAATTTTTTAAATTTATACAAAAGGTTAATTTTGCTAATATATTGTGCCATCATCAAACATCTTAACATTGAGGAATTAGCTACATCATTTTGACCAATTTTAAGAATTTAGTGATTAAATTAAAAAAAATATCAAAATTACGCAGCGATACTTCTCTCTGGTAAGACCTATAAAACTTTCAAAGCGGGATCCCAATAGAAACAGTGACTTCTTTCCCCACTTGCTAGCAACGATCCATGAGCCGCCCTTCCTGTATTGAGGACCTCACTGTTCGCACAAGCAAGCACTGACATTACCATCCATTCTGGTTGGGTCGGATATATCGAGCCCAAGCCCAATCTCATAGGCCGATCGATCAGTCTCACCCCACAGATTGATTTGGGCTTAGTCCACACATTCACAG
>JAOQMR010000007.1:16507970-16523082 GCA_027563865.1 Erythroxylum pelleterianum
CCAGCTTAGGAATTGGATTTTAAATTTTGGGCCCTAAGCTTATTAGATTTTATTGATGGAAACTACGAAGAATCTTATAAGATTTATTCGAAGAACCGTAATTGAGTTTATAATCTTATATAAGCATGAAGGTTTTAGAATAAGTTTGGTTTAGAGTTGGGTTCCGGAAACAGGATCTAACACCATCAGATTTATCTTCAGCAAGTAGTTCAATGGTGAAGTTGGCTGCTGCGTTGCAGTTTCTTTAATCTCTCGATTGAGTTGTTTTTTATGGGATTTCTTTGAAGCAACAGTATCACTCCTTTATAATCTCTAACAAGCAGTCCAAGTGTGATGGGCAGTTGATGTTTTCGCTGAGTGATATACGTTAATTGATGTTTGCATCACAAAGAAGGTTTCGTCATAAATCAGTACATATATTGTTGGTGCTGCCACTTGTCTATTTTGGTGAATAATTTCAGACTTGAAATTGTTGCGTTTTTGTTTTATTTGTTTTTGCTTTTGAGTGGAAATAGTTAGGAAAATCCTCTGACGAGGTTAACATGAGTCGGTCGTGTTATTGGGCATGAAAATCTTTCACGGATAGTTAGGCTGTAGGTCGGTTACATAGATTGGGTCTTATGAGGTAGATCAGTCTGGTGTAATTTTGTTGAACTACAGTGAAAGTAATTAATCTGGGTGAGGGCCCCGCAGACGTAGGCAAAGTGTGCCGAAATGCGTTACCAAACGTTGGCGTCTTTGGTATTTTGCTTTTGTGATTGTTGATTTACTTGAGCGAAAAATTAATTTTGCAAAGCCTGCGAATTTATTGACGATTTAATTATTTCAGATGTGATTGGAGTTCTAGGTGGGATTTTTTTAGAGAGAGAATTTGTGTGGAAGTTGTGTGGTTTCGGAGAAAATGAATAAGAACTTCATAGGAGTGCCATGGAATTTAGAGAAGGAGCTTTTCGGATGAAATTGACGAGTAGAAATTAGACGAAAGCGTTTAATGCTAGTCTTTGTACACGTGGCATTGTTACGTCAGTAAAGATAATGTTGATACTAACGTTAGGTTAGAATTGAAAAAATTGAAAGTTTAGATATTTTATTACTATTTTCTAAATTTAAGATATAATTAAAAATTTGATAAAAGTTTAGAATTTTTTGTAATTAACCAATAATGATAAGTCTTTTCTTAATTCTTATATTAATTAAATTGTCTTACAAAGGCATATTAAAACAACTTAAGGATAAATTCTTAGGTGTAATTTTTCTCCAAATAGGATTATTCAATTTTATCTTAAAACAGGAAAATATTTGTAAAGTAGCCTACATCATTAATGAAAATATTGTTTGTTGCCTTAAAAGTAATTAATATTATACGTAACTAAAATTTTCCACTCCAAAGGCTAAAATTTACTAAATTAAGTAAACGAAATTGTAAGATATATGAAACAAGCCTTAATAAAATCCTTTGAGACATAACAAGCGCGTAGTGACTTTCTGATGGCAAGAGAGAGTGGCAGAGCGGAACGTGAAGTGGCGATTTGCGGTTGAGTTGAGCACCGCATAATATAACAGAACCTCAACGACCAAACATCATATAAGTCTTCATACATATAAGAGGAATGGTAATAAAACCACTCGTGGCCTGCCAATGCAAATAGAAGGGAATGTCTTAGATGGTCTTCTTGTTCCTAGGATTATGCAAATCCAAATCCTCCGTTTTTACCACATCACTTTATTTCATACTTCTCTTGCTCTGCATCTCATTGTGAAAATCAAGGCAAACCTTATTTTTTTATTTGATTGGGCTCCACTCACCACGCAATCTCTCCTCAATTTCTTCGCCGTAAGTTGTCTGTCTTGTCTTGTCCCTGATTTTGTTCAGTTTCGATCTCAACTTTTATGATTTGCTTCCCTTGGACATTGTAACCACAAGTTCATGTGTTTGGCTCTCTTTTTCTTTTTCCTGTGAAGCAAAAGGGAAAGACAACACTTCCTGACGTACTGTCCATTTTAGTTCGGACATGTCAAAGATTGGATCTTTATTATTTGTTTCTGTTGTTTTTTATGAACTTGGAACCCCATTACGTTTGAGCAGTCCGATTAATATAAAGACCCATTAATTTATCTGTTTTCCCTTTGTAGAATGTACCTTCTGTTTCTGCTGCTAAAGTATGATTTAATGGTGGTGCCTGTTTCATAATTGATGTTTTTCATTTTCTGACAGTTGAATCATTCTAACGAGGGTAGTGTGGCAAGACAAGATATTAAGGTTGACCTGCAAGCCGTTGACTTCGTCATAGATTAATTTGACTTAGTTTAATGATAACACTTATTTATCTTATCTCTAATTTTAGCATCCGAGTATTCAAAATCTTTAATGAGCAACCTGATGAAAGCAGGTTTTAGCTTGTATCTCTTCTGCGCTCAACTCTGTGTCTAAAGGTTGTGATCATCCCAGTTGACAATAACCAGTGGGTTTATTAATCGCCAGTCTCTCTGATATATCCTGCCAGCAGAAACTTGAAATTTAGGGTCTGTTTTAGTGGACTGAATTTGGGTGATATTTTTTTCGTATTTACTTTCTTATGTATGCTTTTGTTCTCGACTCTAGCTATTTCATTTACTTAAATAAAGGAAGAAAATGCATTTCAGGTGCCTCATGGCAACAAAAGGGAACCCGGGAGACCAGAGAACTAGGAGGTCTCCGTCGATTGCTGTTGCTTCTGGTTTGTGCTTGGTCTTCTATCTGTTGGGTGCCTGGAAAAGAAGTGGCTTTGGAAAGGGTGATATTATCGCTGTCGAGATCACCAGACGATCTGATTGTGCTGTCCTGAACAATCTGAATTATCAGACTAGTGGTGATGATGTCATGCTCGATGCTTTGAAATCAGAAATTAAAGAATTCAAGCCTTGTGAGGCCAATTTTACAGATTACACGCCCTGTCATGATCAAATGAGGGCAATGACATTTCCACGAGAAAATATGATATACAGGGAACGACATTGTCCTCCTGAAGAAGAGAAATTGCATTGCCTTATTCCTGCACCTAAAGGATATACGACACCGTTTCCCTGGCCAAAGAGTAGGGACTATGTACCATATGCAAATGCACCTTACAAGAGCTTAACAGTCGAGAAGGCTGTTCAGAATTGGATACAGTATGAGGCCCATGTGTTTAGGTTCCCTGGTGGAGGAACACAATTCCCTCATGGGGCAGATGCATATATAAATCAGCTTGCATCGGTCATCCCGATGGACAATGGAATGGTTAGAACTGCATTGGACACCGGATGTGGGGTATGCAGTATTTACTTTTTATGTTTCCAATTATTTAGCATGGTAGTTTTGTTTTGCCTGCTTTTCACTTCTTTATTTTCCTGTTGAATTTTTGCCTCGTGCGTAGGTTGCAAGTTGGGGAGCATACCTTTTCAAAAAGAATGTCATAGCCATGTCTTTTGCTCCAAGAGACTCCCATGAAGCACAAGTTCAATTTGCGTTGGAACGAGGTGTTCCAGCTATTATTGGCGTCCTCGGAACTATCAAGCTGCCATATCCCTCTCGAGCCTTTGACATGGCCCATTGTTCTCGGTGTTTGATTCCATGGGGTGCCAATGGTGAGTATAATTGTCTTAGAGTTTGCTGAGTCTAAGGTGTAGCTGGTCTTTAGCAGAGCACAAGAGACCACATGCTTAGTAAAATTTTTTCTATTGAAATAATTTTCGCGCTAATAGCGTGTTGAAGCTTGGTCAAGTTAAACCAGCTTGCCCGTTAATTTTCCAGGAGCAAAATTCTTCTAGTTTTGGAAACGTAAGGAAATTTGAAGCATTAGACAGCCAAGATAAACTAACTAGTTGCAATATAAATGATTGCATTTGAAGCTTTCAAAGTCTATGCTCTGTTAGGCTGAATTTCTACTTGTTTGGTTATGAGGCTGACTGTTATTGATCAGAGCGTCTGATAAGATCATAATTGGACCCTTTTTCTACAGATGGGATGTACATGATGGAAGTTGATCGTGTTCTCAGACCTGGTGGCTACTGGGTCCTTTCTGGCCCACCTATTAACTGGAGGATCAATTACCAAGCATGGCAGCGTCCTAAAGAGGAGCTTGAGGAGGAACAGAAAAAGATTGAAGACATTGCAAAACTCCTTTGCTGGGAAAAGAAACAGGAGATTGGCGAAATAGCAATCTGGCAGAAGAGAACAAATTCCTGTCCTGAGCAAGCTGTTCAAACTACAATTTGTCAGTCCACAAATCCTGATGATGTCTGGTGAGTATATTGCCTAGTTTTTTAATGTAAATTTAAGCTCATGTACATGTACTGCTTATTCTTGGACAGAAAATTCTGAGAGAGATGCATCTAAATATTGGTAAGCAGGCAAAAAGACATACATAGTTGTTTCATTCTCTTTTGTCAAGATTCTCCTTGTTACACAAATGAAGAACATCTGAATGATCATCAAACTAAAAAGATTCACATGAAATTGTTCCTTGTTCTGTCCATGGTGTTGTTTTTAATAGCTGGGAATGGTAGGAAAATTCGAAAATCAACTACTGTTTCAGTATTGAGGATCTGAATCATGTCTGTTAGGTCTTTTATGAAAAAATCAAGTGTTGCTGGAGCGGTAAATGATTATATTCAAAAGCAAATTTCAAGCTGCGTAGGAGTTGAGTCTTTCAAAATATCTTATTTGAGTTGTGATGACAATGCATTGTTTCTTACAGCATTAATCTTTATGTCATGCATAGGTACAAAAGGATGGAAGCATGCGTAACTCCTTATCCAGAGAGTAGTGGTGCTGATGACAATACAAGAGGAGTGTGGAAAACATTTCCAGAGAGAGTTAATGCTGTTCCTCCCAGAATATCCAGTGGCTCCATTCCTGGTGTGTCTGTTGAAGCATATCTGGAGGACAACAAGACTTGGAAGAAACATGTAAATGGTTATAAGAGGGTAAACAAAATCATTGATTCTGGGAGGTACCGCAATATTATGGATATGAGTGCTGGTATGGGAGGTTTTGCTGCAGCTCTCGACTCTCCAAAATTGTGGGTTATGAATGTTATGCCCACAATAGCTGAGAAGGACACTCTGGGCGTTATCTATGAGCGTGGCTTGATTGGCATATACCATGATTGGTAATTCCTAAAAGTTATCTTTGCTTCTATTTTTCCTATCACATTTTTCTACCAGTATCTTGATTTCAATAGGACCCACTCCTCCTAGAATGTCAATTTGAGCTCATCATTGCTTTTGCAATAATTTTGATGATCCTCCCTACATCACTTGATATGAGAAAAACCACCAGTTTCTCACTTTGCATTACTATCTCTGGCTTTCAGTTCATGTGGATAAGTATTGTTACCTTTTCCAGGATTTTAATGGTTCCCTTCTGTATGAACTTTAATTTTACTTTTAGTTTCATATACATGGCTTGAAAGCAGTTAACCCTTACTACTAATCTGAGTTAACTTGTTCATTACAATTCTGTTGATAGTTGAACTCCTTGAGCGACAAAGAGCTACATCCATTGAATCTATTCCACTTTGCTTAATATAGCTTCTATTTGTTAAAGCTATCTCTGTGTCATATATTATTCATCTGAGATTGAGCAGGTGTGAAGCCTTCTCCACATACCCAAGGACATACGACCTTATTCATGCAAATGGTGTTTTCAGCTTGTACAAAGACAAGTAAGTTTATACATCACATGAAATTGGGATGCTTTCCTGAGAAAAAATAGAAAAGATTTGCCATGTAACACTGTCTCTTTTCACTTTAGAAAGCATTCAATTGAACCTGCAATTTGGAAACATTCATATTAAAATTTTTGCAACTACTACAGGTGCGCTATGGAAGACATTTTGCTGGAGATGGATAGGATTTTAAGGCCTGAAGGAACGGTCATATTCCGTGATCAGTTGGATGTGCTAGTGAACGTGAAGAGAATGGTTGGCGGAATGAGATGGAACACGAAATTGGTAGATCATGAGGGTGGCCCTCTTATCTCAGAGAAGGTCCTGTTTGCTGTCAAACAGTACTGGGTTGCTGATGATGAGACTAACACATCCACATAACGAACTAAGAAATAGTATCCTGTGAACAGTGTTTCAGATTCAACTCTAACAAGTCGAACTTCTTCCAGTTTATCCATATTGCATGTAGCAAAGCATATTAATGTTGCTTCTACAGTTACCATTTTTATCAACATGTCTATCTTTGAGGAAGATATAGGGTAAGCAGAGGTTTCTCCCATATTCCAAATTTTCTAGGTTTCATTACTTACTCCTCCTTCCAATGCATTTCTTTGTCATTCTTGAATGCCTATTTTACATCTTCAGATTTGATCACAGGTCCAGTGAGAGTCCAGTAATTGCATCCTGCACATCCTGATGTAATCTGTAAAGCAATTTTGAGGCTCATCCTGATGGCTTTTTCCTTGTTAATCTAATATGAGTCTACTTTTGAATTGGATGAGAATCAAGTAGTTTTTGTGAAATTTAAATTTCTGAGCCACTTAACAATTTAGAGCTGTCTAAGCTATTGCCATAGAGCTGTTTAAAATTCTAAATATCTTTGTCCTTGATTAGGAATGTGATAGTGGTGCATTGCCATTGTCAGGATTTGATTGTTGCCATGAAAAATCCCTCTCGTGTCTTCCCTTTTTGCTTTTCATTTTGGAAGCCCTGTTTTAAGCTTTCAAGAATAGAAGTTTACAAGGAAGCTTCTGCAGGCTCATACTAAGTTACTTAGGCATGAACTGCTTGAATCTAAGATACAAACCTTAACCTTTTCCATTGCCACATAAGAGCCAAAAAGTTGCTTAATGACTATGGTTGCTCGAATGATATGATGTATTTTTTTCAAATTGAAAGTTCCAACTGAAATTTCTGTGCAAAGTAGTTCAAAAAAGCAAGCAGTGTGATGTCTTCTTATATCTTTTTGAGCCAATAAATGTGGAAAAAAGAAGAAGCGAGAAGAGTGTTTTCAATCAAGAGAATAATCTTAGAATTCCTTGCCTCAAAGGTAATTGCCATCCTGCAGAGCATAGGAGCAAATACCACAGTTACAATGTGCAGAGAACTCTTCATCAGTAAAAGATTGAGGATTGAAGCTTTTCAGAAACCCTTTTGGTCTTATGGCTCAGCGGTGCGAATGATTAGGTTCCAACAGAAACAAATCTATTAGTTCTATATCTCATGAAAGGTTTTGTCTACAACGGTTCAAGGAGAAAAAGATCCCAAGTCTTGGCAAAAACAGATGATGCATCAAATAATAGGTTAAACGTAATGCTTCATACCAAGTCATATTTCCTATTAATGGTTATTTGGAGTCTTAAAGATCCACAGCAAATCCAACAAAATGTTCGCCATTGTCAATATATGGACAGATATCCGAGACATCTCACCTAATGACGGAAGTGTTGCAATGCAACCCCAAAACAGTATAGGGTCTCATTGCCTATGTTGCGGCCCCCCCACAAGGCCTACGTATATAGACATTTGCTTGCCAAGAAGCTGTGTCATCTCCCTCATTCTCTTTCTCAAATCACACTGTCATATCAGTTTTCAACACTCTTCCTCAACTTTCTGACCTTGTCCTAGCTTTAGAAATTCCCCGTCTCTACTCCCAACTGTTTCCTTGCAGAGTTTGTCTTTCTACTAGGATATATACACCTCAACTCTTATTTTCACCCACCAGTTTCTTTGTGTTCGATGGAGAGCGAAAGAAAGATAACTGCGCTTCGTGATGCTTCCTTCTCTTCTTATCTCACCAGTAGAGACGATAACATTGTACGTAAGCTGACAGATCCACTGCAAGAGACTTCTGGGTTCAAGAGCTCCATGCCTGAAGAAGGTGAAATCAGTATCTTTTCTGCTGAGAAGTACTTCAAAATGAAACTGGACGATCAAAGTCACACGGTTATCGATCCTCATCCAGTCAGGCACGTACATGCTAAAGAAATTACCGGGGTTGATCATGGGATACGAATGAAACGTAGACCAGGAACACGAAGTGCAATTTCTGAAGTAAGTTGGAACAGCCAAACTGCGTTGTCGCCAAGTTCTATGAATAGCTTCTCTCGGAATAGGCAAAAGAAGGTCAATGAAAGATGGTTATTTGCTGTTTTTCCCTGCAGTGGTTCATGTTTGGACAGGAAGTCAGTCTATACTGATAGCCGTGTCGCTCACAGAGGGATTCATGGAAAAGATTTCAGAAAAGAAATCATTACCCCAGCGGCCTGCAACCCCGCCACGTCGGGAGGAAAAGGGCTTCAATCTCCATCAAGATTTCATGTTTCCAGCAACCAAAGCTCGGAAAAGACCATTATTGGATCAAACAGAGAAGAGTACTTTGTGTTACCAACTGTAAATTCTGGTGTTCAAAGCTTGAAAGTGATAAGAGAATATCAGAAGGTCCAAGAGGAAGAACCAAGAAAATCCATAGATGTATTCGGATCCAGACTGTTGAGAAAGGATGATATAGCCATGAACTTGGAGAGAAAACTCTCTGTACTGACGTGGGACGCCATACCAAAATCTCAAAGCATTGCAACAACTTCTACGATTAGCCAAGTGTACGATGACATAGAAAGTGATGCTAGTTCAGATCTCTTCGAGATAGAGAACATTTCAGGAGCTGCACAGCCGAAGTTGACAAAGCAAACCTCCTCTGGGATGTCTGGTTGTATGACACCTACAAGCAGGTACGAGCCAAGTGAGGCCAGCATTGAGTGGAGTGTTGTCACTGCTAGTGCTGCTGATTTCTCAATTGTTTCGGACTACGACAAGAAAAAAGTAGCTGAAAACAAGCCAACTTCTGGTTTAGCCTCAACAGCAAGAAAAAGCCGTACAAATGGTCTGCTGAGTTGCAAGAGTCAGAGAGCTGTTAAAGTTGCTGAAACTGCATACAAGAGAAATGACAAGGCTCGACATACGCGAGCCAGGAAGTTAGAAACTGAGACTAAAGTGAAAGATTTTGATTTACTATGAGCTCTTGAACAGATTTTACCTTACAGCTGATCGTGTTCTATATTACGTAATGCCATTATTTTCTGTTCCACGTATGTGTGTCATCTTATTCCATCTAAATGTTACTATTTTTCACATGAGAATTTGCGACAGAAGAAAAGGCTTCACGTTCCCATTTGTCATTCAAATGCAAAACATACTCGAAACATGAAAAGTGTATAACGATTTGGTCAGGTGATTAGACCCCAAAGACATAATAAACCACAAATATAATATGCCTGACCACCCTTGTCCAAATCATTTCCTTCTTTTCCATTTTTCTTGTTCTCTTGATTCAAAACTTGGGGGTCACTGCTGTTCTACAAATATTGTGCAGTAATAATCAAAAGTTACTGTCTTTCCCCTAAAGTAAGAGTCCACAAATCTTGACTTGGGGTTGCTGTATGTCTTTCCACATTCGATCTCAAAAAGCAAAGGCCCTACAGTTGGATAAACATGTTCAGAAAGCAGATACATAGGAAGAGGCAAAAAGTTGAGAGACCGAGGCCGGTGTCGATATGTAGCTGCTTTGTGATCATGTTTCTCCAACTGTAGGGCTTGTGAAAGCATATACGTGAAAAGTTTGTTCTTTTCTTATAGCAATCCGATCAGCTAGCAGGGCAATTCAACTTCTTATTTCTACGGAATGATGATGCTTATGGGACAAAGGAGGAAAATTACATCGTCCAAGATGACAAGTTCAGCTCATGAAATCCACCACATTGTATCGGTATGTTGATGACACAGTGTTCAATTCTATAACGAGATTTAAACCAAGAAGGATCACATCTATATCTTTCAACCCACAGAAACAAGGTTGGAAATCAGGTAAACACTGCCCTGAAAAAGAGTGGTGCAAATCCTATCCCACAGTAAAAGTTAGCTTCTGTCTAGGACACAGTCTTGATGCTGTCGACCATATAATATGAATATTTATCTGAAAGGGACACTCTTAAATTCTCTTTAAACTATAGAAATAAAGTTTTTATCTTGAAAGGCACAGATGGATATTATAATCCAGAAAGCCATGTGCCTGGTGTAATGACGAAGGATAATTGATTGGAAGCTAAGGCATATACGTCTTTAATGCGTGGAGAGAGAGAGGTTTCCTATCACATTCATTCTTAAAAAGGATGAAAGACAAATCCAACTTGCTGATACGGAGAGAAAAACTGTTGTACTTACCCACTAATAATAAATTAAGCCATACTCACAGGCCTGGCAATGGAATGTCTTGAAGGGACCAATTAAAGTTGGATTGACAACAAATTGAAACGGTGCACATTTAATAAAAATACTTGTCGAAAAGGACCACTTGTAATGAATCCAGTAATTGTGGCTCATCGATGTATGACAAAACCCTTAAATAATGCTACTCTTATAGCAATTAAGAATACTTATACAATTTCAAGGTAAATTTGATAATAAAAATAGGAATAAACATATTCCTATTCTTGTTTCAGTCTTTAATTATTAAATCTTTTAAGCAATAGCAGTAATATATTACTATTTAAGAGTGCCGATAGTTGCGTAAAACTCAGCCTATTTAGCTTAAGAATGAAAAAATCTACTTGTTAAGATTTCTAGAAAACAACTAGCTAGATTGCTTAAAAAAAATTTGGGCACGGGAAATAGTAAAGAAGTTTAGGATGTAGGAGTCAGCTGGACGGCTGGAAACATGTTTAACGTGTAGTAGACGACTAATCAGAACATGGTCATGATTCGAAGAAAATTGGAGGATGAGTAGTTATAAGAAAACTGCTTGATGTGGTTAATTTGAGAAGGTTTTATCGACATTCCAGCATCATAATATAAGACACACAGGCACAATCGCATACACACAGCTCAAAAGAAAAAAAAAAGGATCGTCATTGCCTTAAGTTTTCTTAGCACTTTGCACTCATTCTTAACTTACTTAAATAAAATTATCTTTTCAATTCAAATTTTACACTCGTTAGCATTTTTGTAACTTAGAATTATATTCTTTAAGTTTTCTAAAACTCACTTCTACAGCTTATTAGAAGTCGGGTGCAATTTTAAGAGAATTCATTCTTGACACCCTTGAATTCTAAGTTGATTATTATAAAAGTGATCAACAATTTGGCAATATCCAGTGGGACTACGAGGAGTAAAAAGGAAGTTGTTGTGCCTCTAGCCCTAAATAAAAGAAGTCACTACTGTAGTAGGAAACGAAGACTTTGTATCCCAAATAATCAAAAATTTGGAGAAGGGAGTATCACCTTCGACTAACTCTCCAACTGAAGAGAGATCGCCACATCAATTAACAAGAAATGTTGTTGTTTATGAAAATGATATTTGAAGTCCAGTTTGAACTCTATAGCTGAAGCAACCAAAATGTTGATAGAGAAGATGGAAAACTTTTTGTTGTTTTGATATAGATCATTGGATAGAATTCTCTTTCTCTAGTAAGACATTTTTGAAGGGCTCGGGGAGTAATTTGCACCAAATGCGAAAGAAATTGATAAATGTAGTCATCCACTAATTTCTTCCTCTATGGAAGAGAGATATGTTCCTCATCATAAAAGAGAGAATATTCTTGTTGCACATTTGATCATTAATCCCGGAAATGGCTGACAGGTTGTCATGCCTTAAGTTATTGGAAGACAAGGATATGGTTTCCAAGTTGAAACTAATAAACCGAATTACGACTTTGGGGGTAACCTTTTGGCTATAAATCATAATAATATTCCTGCTGTTGCTCCTGAGGTTTCAAGTTGATACGGAAGTTGCTAGAGAAGCTATTCAAGAACTATAAGGGTCTAACTTGAGACATATTGGCTGCTTAGAATTCTATAATTCTTATCTTGAGCACATTGATAAAAAGAACCCTTATTTCTGTTGCTACTTAATTTACTTTGTTTTCTAGTGAAAATGATTAGTCGACTATTGAGCATATTGTCAGATTCACTATTTAGTACGGTGAATTGGCTAATTATGAAAATTTTATCAATTTCAAGATATGATTATTTTTAGATTTGTTGATAGGTATGACTTTTTCTTGGTGTGCTTTGTTGCCTAATAATTATATCCTTTTATAGATAGAAATGGAAAGATTATTTCATAGTCAATTTTTTTGAACTGAACCAGAAGTCAATATAGTCTAATTATCTAGAGTTACTAAGAAAAGTAGTGAGAATGCAGACATGTTCATTGCTTAGTTTAGGAGAATAAGTAGTAGATATCAATTTTTATTCCTAGAGAACAAGTATACGAAGCTAGTCAGAAAACTTCGAAAAAATTTCGAGGTATGAAATTCCATAATTTTTATGAATTGACAACAAACGTATCTAAATATGAATAACTTTTTAAGGAAAAAAGATAATAGAAAAGGAGTTTAGTAGGTGCTTATTTTATGGAAACAAGTTATATGACTTAATAATGACTCAGGTTAATAGCCTAGGAACTTGTATTTGCCCTGCTTTAGAACGAAAATCACTTGAAACTAAAAGAAAAATACAAGAACAAACTACTTAGATATAATACACTTTTGATATCTCCAAAAAGGAAGAAAATTTTAATTTCTTGTTATAGGAGAAGTTTATTACTTTATCACTAGAACACAAATTTCTCATAAAGGATGAGATCTGGGGGAAGGGCCACTATAATTAACACAATATATGGAGTTACCTTATATTCATACTAGGGATTAAAGAATGTTACGTAAGATTGGATCAATAAGAGAAATTTGTTATTTATTGAAGCTGATAAGACGATAATGATAGGTGATGATTTGTTTCCACTAGCTATAACTGTTAATGCAATAAAGTTTGATTTACAAATTTTATTGGATTAGGAAGCTGAAGATCGTAGACGATTATTTAGAGTCAGCCTTAAACTCATTTTTACAGAAGTCTAAAAGGTCTTCAATACCATATATTTGGTTTGCTCAATCAAACTCCCACCATTTAGCCCAAAAATGTTATTAGAATTCCTAGAAGTCAACTAGATTGCTTGCAAAAATCCTAGGCATGGGAATTAGTAAAGAAGTATAAGATTAGGGAGTCAAGAAGGTTGAAAATATGTTTAATATGTGGTAGGCAGTTAATCAGGAAGTGGCCATACTTGTAAGATAATTGGAGGTTGAGCACTTATAAGAAAATTACTTAAGGTTGTTGAATTTAAGAAGGTTATATAAACATACCAACATCACAACACAAGACACACAAACATAATCACAGACAAGCAATTTAAACGAAAAAACATTATCATTCTCTTTAAGTTTTTTGGAATTTTGTTCCTCATCCTTTACTTAAATAAAATTATCTTTTTAATTCAAAATTTATATTTAACACTCCTTAGAGTTTGGGTAACTTAGAATTATCTTCTTTAAGTTTTTCAAAACCCACTTATATCGCTAATTAGAAGTCAAGTGCAATTTTGGAAGAATTCCTCTCTGGCACTTTCAAGTTTCAAGTTGATTATAAAAGTGATCAATAAAGAGAAATAATGATGAATCACAATCTCAATTGAGTGTAAAAGGATCAACATTAATATCAGCCTTACCTTTTACTCAAAAACATTCTCATATAAAGACCTCTATTTAAATTAGTCCACTATCAATTATTTCATTTATAGGTTAATCTTCCAAATGGCTAAGAGGAAAATTCTTGTAGAAGAATTAAAGATAGATGAATAAAAATGAGTTTGAGGATAAAATGATTAGAGACATCTATTTATATTATTATGAAATATAAGACTCCATGTCCTAACTACAAAAGAAAAAGTAGTGAATCATATTTACAATAAAAGATGACGGGGAGTAGGAGACTAATAAGAATGTAAAGAAGATTACTATTAAGGTAAATAATATTAGACTCCCACAAATGGTTTTACAAGCAATATCTAGTGTATATGATAATAAATATAAGTAAATAAGGGTACTGGGATTCTTTAAAGGGAAGCCACTACAAATATTGATAGAGAATGGAAACATGCATAATTTTATTAATGAAAATGTAATTTAAAAGTTGTTTATAAGGTAGAGGAGTTACAAGACTTAGAAGCATTTATAGGTGAAGGATTGCATCTACTTTGATTTAAAGTTTGAAAAGATTTTGTGTAGATAATGAAAACAACTCAATTTTAAATAAACTTTTGGTGTTGGCATATAGAAGGTATGATATAGTGCTTAGAGTTTAATGACTCTCAACATTGAATGAGATGTTATCTAACTCTGAGAAACAAACTACAATTTTTTTGTGTAAAAGGATTAGAAGGTAATGTTAAAGAGGGTCTTGTTTGTGAATCATAATTGGTTTCCTATAAATGTTCTACAAATAGGTACAAAATATGAATGTCACTAGTTAAATAACATATGCACAAGTTATCATTAGACGATAATGAGATTTTCATAAAGAGAGATGTATAAATTATTGAGTTACTAATATAATTTAACTTAATCTTTCAAGAGCCTAAATGTTTACATCCTTATAGTGCTTATAATAATAAGATTCTTCTAAAAGAAGGTATTGAAGTTGTGAGCATAAGTCTAAATAGGTATTCAAGTATCCAAAAGAATGTGATTGAGCTTTGGTTTAAGAACTAATGACTTAAAGATCATTCAACATAATAGTAGCCTTTATTCTCCTCTTAATTTAATTAAAAAGAAAGAAAATAAATGAAGATTGTGCATTAATTATAGAGAACTAAACAACTATACTGTCAAATACAAATTACTGATTCCCTTGATTGAAGACCTATTAAATGAGTTATATAGAGCTAGGAGGCTCTCTAAGCTTGACTTAAGGTTTGGGCATCATCAAGTAAGGATCAAGCCAGTTACTCTTTTTTTCTCAACCAACTCTTGAAGCTACGAGACGTTATCCGCCATGAGACTTCCAGTATTATCAAGGATGGACGTCGGGTTTCTCTGTGGTATGATAATTGGGATAGTCGGGGTCCCCTAATCACTTAGGTAAATTATTCCCGAACTTTGCCACTATTTTCACTCAAAACTCGCATGATATCATTTATTGATGGGAGCTCCTGGAAATTTCCAAGAACTCTGCGACATCTCCAACCTAGCTATTCTCCAACTCCTCAAGTTTCCGACGCTTTCTTTTGGAAGGGAACTCCACTGCATAAGT
>JAOQMR010000007.1:16523182-16542571 GCA_027563865.1 Erythroxylum pelleterianum
GGAGTTAGTGTTTACTAAGAAGGTTCCTTGTAGCTCTAATGTTTGCCGTGCCTTACGATTGTAATTGTTATAGGGGGTTCTTTTTCATGGTAGTTGATCTCCTATTTGCTGGTTTTACTTTGGTTTTGTATATAACGGGTTTTCCCTTTTGTTGACCTTGTATTTTTAACTTTATTTATTTATTCTAATTTCCTTTTTTTAAAAAAAGTAAGGATCAACCCTTAAGATATACCAAAATAAGTCTTTAAGACATGAAGGTTATTATAAATTCTTAGTAATGTCATTTAGCCTCAATAATGCTCTAACAACATTTAAAAGTCTCATGAATGATATTTTTAATGCACAATTTAAGAAGTTCATCTTTAATGCAATTTTGGTTTACAATACAACTTTCTAGAATCACACTAAACACCTTTGACTATTCTTAGAAACACTATAAAATCGCCAATTTTATTTTAAGGCAAACAAGTGCAACTTTAGTTCTTCACAAATAAAGCATTTTGGTTATGTTATATCTATTAAAGGAGTTATAGTTATCCTTAAAAAGGTGGAAACTCTAGCAATCTGCCCTCACCCTTCCACTATAAAGGAATTGATGGGAATTCTTAGGGTTAAAATGATCAAGGCCAATAAGCCTTTTTAGATTTAAAATAATCTATTATGTTTATTGCAATCTTAGCTTTACTTGGTTAAATTTTTATCATTGAAGATGATGCAAGTGGTAGGGGCTTAAGTGTTGCTTTGATGCAAATCAACATTTCATTGCTTATGTAAGTACAAATTTATTTCTAGAACATCAAGATTTATCAATATATGAGATGGAATTCCTTATTATGATGATGACAATCAAGCTTGGCACCACTTCCTTAATAGGAGAAATTCATAATCAAAATACATTGCAAATGCTTAAAGTACCTTTTTGTAGCAGAGAATCAATATACTGATCTAACAAATTCACTTTTAAAGTTGTTTGGGTATGATTTTGACATTATATAAAAGAAAGGGAAGGAAAATTCTATAATGGATGCTCTGTTAAGAGCCTCCATTATGGATTATTTATGTTAATATTATCACATGTATATATTGAGTTATTAGAAAGAATCAGAGAGAGCTAAAGAGAGGACACCATAATCCAAGATTTAATTAGGAAACCTACTTAGAGAGATGAACAATCTGATTCTTACCAACTTCTTAGGACATTTTAAAATGGAAGGGTAAAAGAATAGTAATAGGGCATAACATTAAATGAAGGAGCCATATTATTGAAATTATTAATAATGGTTTAATTTGAGGGAATTATGGTGTATTACCTATTATTAAGAGGCTACAAACTATGTTCTATTGGAAGGGGTTATCCAAAGATGTAAGAAACTTCATCAGGAGATGTCAAGTTTTCCAAGTAAACAAATATGACATCATAGCTTCACTTGACCTTGTACAACCTTTGTCAAATCATAAACATTGTTAGTTAGAAGTTGCTATAGATTAAATAGATTTATTAAATCCAATGGTCATGATATGTTCCTTGTAGTGTTAGATAAGACTTAATAAATAAACACAATTATTTCTTTATCCCATCCTTATATTTCAAGGTAAGTGGTCCAAGTAAACATGTTTTTAAACTACATAACATGCCTAACATTGTAGTTAGTGATAAAGATGTTATCTTTTTAATATATTTGGCAAGAGTTTTAGACTTCATATTTGGAATTATATATCTTTAATCTAACAACCTTATTCAAACAAATATTCTGAGTTCCTTAACATGATGTTAAAAAAACTTAACTTTGATGTATATCTAGATATGTTCCCCATAATTGATATTATTAGTTGATCCTAACTGACCATATAAAAATGCTTACCACCCCATTTAAATTGTTGTATAAGTAACCTCCACCTATATCTCATTATTTGTTAAAGGATCATGAGTGTTAGAAATAAACTAGGTTTTATGTGCTAGGGAAACTATTTTATATGTGGTAAATTCCATTTAGAATGAGCTTAAAATAGAATGACAATTCAAGAAAACAAGGAAAGATTGTATAAAGAATTCAACATTTTTGATTTAAAGTATCTAAAACTATAACCATACAAACAAATGTCTAAACGTTTCTTAAGTAGATAGATCATTAGTTTCCATTTTAGTGGATAGGCTTTAACAAGAGACAAAATTGTTTAGAAACACAGATCTTAATTATGAAGATAACTTTTTAAAGATTAACATAAAGATGCAAGAAAGCATGTTGGTCATAATAAATCAGTTGCATTGCCAAGATTAATCACTCTTCTACATATTTTTTAAGTTGAAATATGCTTAATACATGAAGAACAAGGGTTGGAGAATGTTTAACAACCTAATATGTTTCTTTTAAGTTAAATGAAACTTAGTTCACATAATTGCGATGTATTTAAAGCCTTCAGTTCATTATGTGTTATTAATTAGCATGTTAGTTTAAGTAGGCTATAATCTACTTAATTATAAAAAACCATGATAATGTTATTTTAAAGTTATTTTCTAGTTTCATATTTAGGTTTGGACTTGCTATAGGGTTAAGGATATGAAATGAAATAGAATTCCTAGACTCCTAGTTAAAGTAGTATTAGTAGTTAGTATTTTAATTCTTATTGCACTTAATAAATAAATGTTCTATTAGGACTTTATTTTTCTTTTCCTTCTAGGATTTTTATTCTTAAATAGTTTATGACTATAAAAGATTGTATTATTGATGTAATTCATTGATCATTAATATATAAATAAAATTGAGAGTTTTTATTTTATTTACTTCGTGAGAATTTTCTCTTTGTTCTTTTATAAGAACTTAATTTGATCTTATCAAGGCAACTTATGACAATTAAAGTTCTTATAGCTTTAGTTCCAATCAATGTGTATGGTTAAGGTCAAGTTTCCTTAATTGATTTGAAAACGATCCTAGGGTTCTAATTCCTTGTGGTTTAATTTTTAGATGGTTTTTAGTCTAAGGTTTGCATTATTTGGCATAAGAGCTTTGACTCTTGAAATCAGTTATTATTTTTCCTTTAAATTTTTGTTTCATTTATTCTTATTTGTGATTATTTCATTCATCATCCATCATATCTAATTATTTTTTATGTAATTTCTTTTTAATTTATCATTTTAAAATTAATTGGTCCTTTTAGTGAGTTCTAACGAGTTGCTATAGCCTAACATATTACACATCTAGTAACTTAATGAGCTTTAATAGTCTTGAGATGAATTTGATGTATTATTTTGTACATTCCATGTAAACTTGTGTTAGCTATTAATGCAATTTATTTACCTTCCAAAAAAAGTTTTTGTATTCTCATTTCTCTTATGTTTTTGAATTAGCTTGCATTGCATATACATAAAAGCAAAAAAAGGAAAAAAAAAGAAAAAAAGAAAGAAGAAATCAAAATAAAAAATATGCATTAAAACTTAAATATCATATATTATGCAATATGGTTATAAAAGATTTGAACATGAGTAGTTGTGAAGATAATCCAAAAATCGATCTAAGTTATTTATGAAGGTTGTTCAAAACTAATTCAAAGTTCTAAACATGAGTTAGATAGTTTAAAGTCCCCATCTAGATCTTCTAGGAAGCATACATTTAAGGAGGAGGAAGAGGAGGATTTTAATTACGATGAGACTAGTTCTAGGAAGGGTAAAAGATTTATTTCAAAATAAGAAATGTTTTTTGGGTAATATTAAGATGAAAATCCCTACCTTTTAAGGGAAGAATGATCTCGAACTACATTTGGAGTGGGAGAGGAAGTTAAAGTATATGTTTAATTGTCATAATTACACTAAGAAAAGAAGGCTAAACTAACAATGATTGAGTTTACATATTATGATATTAGTTGGTGGGATCATTTTATGATTAATAGACGTAGAAATGGTGAGAGACCTATTTACTCATAGGAAGAGACGAAGATAATGATGCTTAAGAGATTCATACCTATCTATCACTATAGGGACTTATGTAGAAAGTTGCAAAAGGATCTTGAGGCGATTACGGCTAAAATCATTGATGGTTTGTGTAAAAAGATAGCTTAAGAAAAATGGTGAAAGATGAGTGAAAATAATAAGTACTTAATAAAAAATAAAAGAGTGATAAAAAGAGGGGGTGTGTATAGAAAAGTGAAAAGAATATAGGGGTACACAATAAGAAAAAAAAATTTTAGAGTGCAAAATAAAGACGAAAGAAGAGAGTTAGTGCTTTTATCAACTACTTGTACTTTTATACAATGATGTTAGTTTTTCAGCTAACAATATTAACACTTCTTTGACTAATGTAGTTATGTCTTTGTTATAGAAATATGCTAATTTATTTTTCGAGGAAATACCATATGATTTACCTCTTTTAAGTGAAAAAGATAGCATATTTTTTGTTGTTGATAGGTTTAGTAAGATGGTACATTCCATTGTATGCTTTAAAACCAATAATAATACATATTATTTATTTTTTATTTAAGAAAATAAAACATTTGCATAAATTGCATATAATAAAAAGTAAGTGATAGATATGTTAAGCTCTTAAGTCATTTTTATCATACTTTGTGGAAAAAGTGAGGAGCTAAACTCTTGTTTTCTACTTCTTCATAATCTTAAACAGATGGACAAACTGAAGTAGTTAATAGGACATTTACTACTTTGTTACATATAGCATTCAAAAGTACTTAAAATAATGGAAAAATATTTACTATATGTTGAGTTTGCATATAATAGGTCAATTCATTCTACTACCTCTTATTCTTATTTGGAAATTATGTATGACTTTAATCCTTTAACTCCTTTGGATATCTTATCTTTACCTACAAATGAACATGTTAATAAGTGATAGCATGTCGCTAACTACCAAATAATAAATTCCTAACTACCAAACTATGTAGTAAATGGCAAGCTAGGGTCGAACCACAAAGAGCTGGGATACAAATGCTATTTCAAATGTTGCAAACAAAAGAAAACATAACACCCTGAAATGATGAAATGAGAGAATTAAGGTGCAAATAATGTAAACAAAAGACAAACATAAAGAGAATTTGGAAAATACTAATAACAATGGTAAAGAAGTGGGTTAGAGATACTTTCGGGATTTCGAGATGTTCATTGATCCTTAAATCTAAATAAAAGGTACTCTCATGATGGTGTTAGCCCATGGACTCGATTAAGTTCTCAAACCCTTAATTTTTCTAAAATAAGAAAAATTAATAAGCTCTAGAAATGCCCCGATCTCCACTATAACATAGAATGGGCTCTCTAAGTTCAATAGCGAAAACGCATTAGGTAATAAGAAATGACTAACTTAGGCCACCTACTCATAAGCTAGGAAGGTGTAACCTAAAGGTATGGGATCCTAGATTAGTTGATTAAGGATCTTGACAAATTCAACTAACCTGTTGCTACTTTCGGGAATCACTACGGACTATTACATATCACATGCTCATCCCTAGCCTTCGGATTAAAGTTACCTAAAGGATGATCAAGCCTATAAACAATTCCTAATTCATAACATTTATCCTAAATCCCAAACCAATCTAGACCTACAAGCACCAATTCAAGACAAGTTCAACTCCATTCTCACAATTTCCATCCCTTCATCCTTAAAATATCTCCAAACTCCTAAGTAGTCTAGCCATGCATGTTCATATTAAGCATAATAGACATTAAATCAACAAAATATAAGACCAAGGCTGGAAATGATAAATGAAGCGATAAAAACTGAAATTCAACATTAACTTAATAGGAATCAAAACTCTTTATGCTAACTGATCGCGGCTCGTCGTTCGATCCTAAAATCGATCATTAGAAACCGGTCAAAAATAATAAATACCAAGGATTGCAGTACAGGATGCAACCTCGGGTCGTCTCACTTAATCGGAACCTAATGAAATGGACCTAAGCTAGCCTATATGTCATAAAACGCAAGCAAAATTAGTAAAGAAAGGGGGTTTCAATTTTTGAAAACATTAACTACACTAAAATGCATTGTTAAAAGTATTTTTGGGTTTTTTGGAATAGAAAATGAAAAAATTAAAACAAGTGACAAAACCCTCTTGAAAATGAGCTTTGGCTATCACAGTTCAAAACTAAGTGTGAATGGTAAACCTTAAAGGGTGCTCTTTAAGTCTAGGGTTTTGATCGATGAACCCCATTTCTCAAGACCCCATTAAGCGCTCTTGAGCCTTAGAACCTTAAAGGACTCTTCAAGTCCAGGATCTTGATCAAGGAACCCCATTACTCAAGATCCCGTTAAGCCCATCTTAGTTTGATGGGATTAGAAATCACTAAGTTTGAATGGTAAACCTTAAAAGGCACTCTTTAAGTCCAGGGTTTTGATTAATGAACCCCATTTCTCTAGACCCCATTGAGTGCTCTTGAGCCTCAGAATCTTAAAGGACTCTTTAAGTCCAAGGTTTTAATCAAGGGACCCCATTGCTTAAAGCCTTGTTAAAAACATCTTAGTGTGCGAAATGGACATGTTAATGCAAGTGGTCAATCGGATCAAACATAATCATCTATATCAAACACGACCATGCAGATAATGAGGATTAATGCAATCACCAAAGGACATATATGAGACCTCATATATTTAAGCTCAAGATTTTACATAAACAAATCCATAACACATTACATTGTTCAACACCTGATTAAACCTAATCAAGCAAATCTAACTACATGTTACAAATCCTAGACCTAGGCCTTTATAACAATGTAGTTAAACGAGACAATGAAAACTACTAATCCAAAAAACACATTAAATGTTCAACATTTGATTAAGCTATAATCAAGTAGCTTCACTACAAGTTATAAATCCTAAACCTAGGCCTTCATAAATCATAGCTAAACTACAGATTAAGCTACTCCCCTTTGAAGCTCGGTAAACTCCAGCCATCACTGCATCTTCAAGAGAAAGAACTGCCAAGCCACGCATAGCAACCGGAAGCCTTACAACTCGCAACGAATCCAAGCTACCATGACAGACGTTGACTGAGAAAATAGAAGAGATAAAAACTATACAGAATATGTGCCGAGGGAACCCTGGGCGGTGAGGACGTGAGTCTTCTCCTTTTCTTCTTTCTTCACTCGTCTCTTCTTTCTCTCTGCCAGATGTTCTCTCTATATCTGTTCCTCCCCCGTAACCTAATTTGGCCAGGTTTATATAGGATGAATCGGGTCAGGTCAGTACAACGAGTGAAATTTTCATTTAAAGTTTGGATCTCCGTCTGCATGTCGCGACGTGCGAATTATTTGACGTCGCAACGTGCTGTTGCTTGTGATGCGCCGCGACGTAGGAATTGGCACAAGTCGCGACGTGTCTTCCCTTTCATGCGCCGCAACGAGATGCTGGTGTTACATCGCGACGTGTCTTCTCTTTCATGCACCGCGACGAGATAATTGAGTGATGTCGCGACGAGCTGTTCTTCATAACGCGCTGCGGAGCGCCGCGGCAAGACAAGTCATCTCATGGCTTCTATCTCTTTGTTCACTTTGGTTATACTCATTTGGCTCTACTCCCCTTTAGACCTGAAATGAAAAGTAATAATTTTTAATATCAATTGTCCTACGATTTAGGGGAGTACAATTGTTAATTAATTATGACAATTCGACCCTCAAATCACATTAATTCAAAACAAGTACTCTTGGGTCAAATTAAGCGCGATATCTAACAAAAGGAGCCGAAAAATATAAGAAATACCATGAGACTGTCAATAAATAATATAGCAAACTTGGGTTCAATCACTAACAAATAACTAATAATACCCCAAATTACAAACTCTAAACTAATTACATCAAAATGAAAATTCCAGCACGCACAACTTGTAGAAAACCCAACTTAATTTGTTCTGGTATGGAGCAGCTATGGAGCAGCTCAGCCTAAACACTGAGGGAAGGTCATTATGATTGTAGTTTGTTCTGGTATTTGTATTGTTCTTAATGCAGGTTTATGGCTAGCTTGGTGTACTATTGCGCAATCTACCAGGTGGTGGGGGTCTTGATATTTGATTGTGTTCATGGTGTGCTGTTGATCCTTGAGTGACTTTTATGGGTGATGGGGAATTCATGTAGGAGGGTATTGGGTTTAGTTTTCTTAGACTGCTTGAGAGGCGAATTTTGGGGAAAGGATGTGCTTGTACCTTTGTGATGTTCTTATGGTTTTATCCTTTGTTGTACCTTTGTGGGCTCGAGATTGTGGGAAATCTCTAGCTATGTATATAAACTATTTATTTATTTTCGTATAAAGTTTTTTTGATTTACCAAAAAAAACCCAACTTAATTTAAGCATAAATTAATCAAGAGCATCATAAATAAACAAAAACCCATAACATAAACTATTAAACATTCAAATACCCAATAAATTCAGATCTGAAAAAAATCACATAAATAAACTCAAACAACCAAGATTAAAGGTAGAAAATTGAAGGAATACACATCCATTGATCTAACATAAAGGTTCCTTACAAAATTCATGAATTTCAACTATAAAATCCATTAAATATTCATTCTAAATATCCTAGAACATGTAAAAACGTGACTTACGCTATATCAAGCTGTGAACCAATGGTATGAATATTAAAAGATTTGGACATATGGAAATAAAGTAGCAAAACCGTAAGAAATAGCTACTTATGGAAAGTAACGAATGAACATTTGATAGCTAAAAACCAATGAAAAAGATAATACAAATGAAGTGAAGAAAACGTTGCAGTTGTCTCTAAGGTGGAGAGCTTCTCCTAGAAAGCTAACTCCAAGCTGCCACCTTGTCAAAAAGTGTTGAAGCCGTAACCACCATTTTCTGCTCCTCTCTATGCTACCATTACCGCTCTCTCTTCGTCTCCTCCATTCTCTACCCTGCTACTGTTCTATTTATCCCATTTATTTGTTGGTTCACCTATACTATTCACGCTATTCATTACTGTGTGATTTAGTTAAAACGTATCTACACTGCATATTAAATGTTTGCGTTTTACCTTCTACTTTATCCTCCTATATTGTGTTTTGGTTCATGCCTCTAACTACTTTTTTTCATTTTTGTTCAATGTGTGTGAGTGCATGAAACACACATATGTTGCTAACATGTTGGCCTAACTTTGTTATCTTATTCTGTTTGCATTTTGTTCTCACTATACTACTGTTTTCTGCTCCTTGTCTCCTAGCTGGTGTGTTGAGGTTGTGGTCTTTTTCTTCTGCTTTATCCCACGTTAGTGTTCTCCTTTTAGCATGAACGACTATGTTTGTGTTAAATGCAAACCATTGTATACGTTTGTTGGCTTTGTTTTGACTCTCCCCACGCTATTGCACCTCCTGTTCTCATTTTTTATTTAATTCTTGGTCCACATTATTGTTCACTTACCTTGCTATTGTGCTTGATGTGACAAATTAATATTTGGTCCAATTCACTATTCACGTTTTATTCATGCCTCACTTAACTCTCGCTCTTCTCTACGCTATGGTTTTCTGTTAAAAAACTACTTACCCAGCTGTGCGTCGTCATCTTGGTGTGGAATATGGTTGCATGTTACGTTAATTGCATGAACGTTGTTCACTTAAACAACTTTTACTTGAACAACGTTTGTATGAAATGTTGTTGCACACGCTGTCGTTTCTGCTGCTTTTGTTCTTCTGATGTGACAAATTAATGTTGTGGTCCATGAACAGTGTCACTTATTAAAACCTTACGTTACTGTTGCTCTGCTTCTTTGGCGTGGACTACTGCTTTATCCATTAAACTCTACCGTCCATCATCCTCTACTATGCTGCCATTAAATCACATTCTTACATGCAAAAACATGCATGTAAGTGATGAATTTCTACTTTCTTATGCCTCCAACGTGTGCTGTCCATTAAATATGTTGTCAATTAAATCACTATCTTCCATGGATGTAGTGAGTGAGTGATTCTTCTTCCTTTTCACATATATTTGTGTTCAATCCTTTAATCTACATATAAACAAAAAATGAACAAAAATTAAGTATTTAAACACAAAAATAGGATTAAAAAGACATTGAAATGCATAAGAAAATATAAGATAATTCAATCCTATTAATAAGCATAAGATAAATTTTGTTAGGGATTTTCATGTTAAGGTTTGTGCTAACATAGTGACAAAGAATGAAAAATATGAAAGGCAAGCCAATAAGGTGTGGATAAAGGCTATTTTTAACCTGGAGATTGGGTTTAGATTCACATGCATAAGGAGAGGTTTCCTACTGAAAGGAAGTTTAAGTTGCAACCTAAAGGAGGTGGGCCCTTTACAAACGTTGGAGAAGATCAATAATAATGCCTACCAACTAGATCTGTCAAGCTACTATAGTGATGCAAGTACTACTTTTAATATTACTTATTTATCAGTGTATACGAGGGAGAGCCTTAAAGTAACTGGTAAAAGTTTTATCCTTTATGACCATAAGGTCACAGGTTCAAATAACAGAAACAACCTCTTTATAAAAATTAAAAGGGAAGGCTGAATAGATTGATGAACCTCCCTTGACCCTTGCAAAGCAAGGAACCTTGTGCACTAGGGTATGTTGACTGTTTATCTTTGTATGATGTGGATAATTCAAGGATGAATCCTTTTAAGGATAAAGGGAATGATGAAGATTAGCTTACCCTAGCACCTATTTCTAACCATTCTTGTAATCCTTTACAATAAATTAGAGGTCTAATAATTGAGGAAAATACCAAACTTATGAATATAGCTTTCCAAGGATTAATTATGGAGATGTAAGAAAAGGAGGTTATTTAAGATAAATCAGATACATTTTCAAAATTAATCACTTTTCTACATATTGTTAAAGGTAGAATATGCTTACTACATGAAGAACAAGGCTTGAAGAATGTCTAACAGTCTATTTCACTTATTTCGAGTTAAAATGGAACCTAATTCACTAATTATTTAAGAGCTTTAGTTTATTTTGTGTTATTAGTCAGCGTGTTTTATTGTAATTGGGCTATAACTTACTTAATTATAAAGCCCAAGCAGTGTTAATATTTTTTGATAGTTATTTTCTAATTGCCTATTTGGTTTAAGACTTATTATAAGGTTAATTTATAATTTGATTAGAATTCCTTGTGACATTAAGGATATGAATTGAAATAGGATTCACAAAATCCTAGTTAAAGTATTATTAGTAGTTAGTATTTTAATCATTGCTACACTTGATAAGGAATGTTTTTTAGGACTCTAGTTTTCTTTTCCATTTAATGTTTTAGCTCGTGGAGAGTTTATTCCTATAAAAGGTTGTCTTATTAATGTAATTTGTATATCATCAACATAGAAATCAAATTGAGAGCTTTCTTCACTTTGTGATAATTTCCTCTTTATTCATTAATAAGCACTTTTTTTTAAAAAAAGGAAAGAATGAATGAATTAATAAATAAAAATTTTACATCCTTAAAGGAGTTTCTTAGGATGAACCCTCAACACAAATAAGCACAATGGATACACCTAAACACAAAGTAGAACGAAGAGTATGTAAGAAGCACATTGCTTAGAGGTTCAGTGAACTTAGTAGAGTGGAACTACAATCAGATGCAAGATTCTTCAGTAAAACAATTTCTCAAGTCCCATCGATAGCTTCAACGATAAGTGCATCTATGATTTGCATTTAGATTAAAGCTTTCTCGTATCCATTTCTTTCCAAATGGAATGTCAATAAGAACCTAATATAATCTTACTAAAGAAAACTTTTCTAATCAGAATTCTTATAGTTTTGGTTACAATCAATGGGTTGGGTCAAGTTTCTTTTCTTGATTTGAAGATGATCTTAAGGTTTTAATTTCTTATGATTTAGGTTTTAGCCTAAGGTTCACATTAATTGGTCTAATGACTCATAAAAGAAAGCAATGTGAGGTTTTCTTTAAAATTTACAGCAAAGATTCTAAATCTGAACCTTATAAACAAGATGTTTTTATAAGGGATACATATATAATTAATGGTTTATACATAAACAATACTTGTTATAGTCAATAGATTATAGAAGTTGATTGAGTGGGAAAGGTCCATGGTGTAAGGCACATTTTCTTTTTTGAATTGGTTATTGTTCTAACAAATTGAGAGAGATATACCTTTTTCTTAAGAAATGATAGTCATTATGCCAATTTGTTATGAATTACCTTTTTTTATCTCTACTCTCTAGAATTTTCTTTCAAATTTTAACTTATTCTCTTTATCTATTCATTCATCTTTATTTAGCATTCATAATCATTAAAAGTAATTAATGATCGCTCTATAAAATAAATTAGTGTATCATTTTGTGAGTAAAGCATTAATAAAATTGTTAACAAGGCATGCTTTGCATAACTAGACTCCTTACTGTAGAGGTTGGCTTAGAAAGCTTCATATCGAGTACAATTTTAGCCTATTATTACCATCTTCTTCTTTTATTGAAAGTTCATACCCTTAGTAATATGAGTTTGGTTTTGAAGTTACACCCACTTTTGGGTTTCTACTGCTTAATGGATTTTAATATATACCACTTCTATTATACTATTACTATAATATATGGCATTAAAGTCCCAAATTTCATATATACATTCTGAAACAAGATTGGTTAGATCTAATAAATATTAACCATTAAGTTCTATGATTTAAGATGTATCGAGTTCTGTGCTTTATTTTTTTTGGATGAATCAACTTGATTTTTTTTGTAAGGAACCCATCGTTACCTTTAGGTGTATAATAGATAAACCAATGTATAAAATACTTCACAAATCACATGTATGAAATAAAGTCACTTGAAAAATGAACAACTTAAAATCAAATGGCAACAAAATCAATACAAATAATTAATAAAAAACTTCCATTGTAGTGTGTATCTTTTACTTTTATTCACTTATTTGATATAAGTCTTATCTTTATTAAGCATAATATGAGCTTTATAGATTACCATAGGGTTAACCATAAACTTGTGTAAACAGAGACAATGCATAAACATAATTGTTTTATTATGCATTTCTATTTGAGTAAGTTTCTAAAGATCTTGAGTAAGGTTGTAAACCCTCAAACAAGCTATTGAAAATCTCAATCATCTTTATTAAAATTTATTTATAACAATTTCAATAAGATCTTTTTACACCTTTCTTAATACACACAATTCTTAAAAGAAAACTATATATCCATAAAACTTATTTAAGTAGGTGTGGGAAACCCAACAGTTATTTATAGTAACTTAATGAGCCTCCTAATCATAGGTGCAATAAGAAATTATCACACTCTAATAAGGTTTCATTTTGTTCACTAAACATTAACACACCTAATTAAGTTATTTACTAGATTACTTTATTATCTTTAAATCATGTCAATTTTAATTTTCTTAATATTAATTTTTTAAAAATGATAATTAATAAATATATAGTAAGAATAAAATTCTAACATTCTTCCCTTTAGAAAAATATTAATTATTGTATTTATAATAAAAATTATAAAGGATAAAAGAATAAAAATTATATTGTATCAGTTAACCTTTAAAAAGCATTTTATCTAAAGATAATAAAAGTCTATTATTCAATTTTATAAGATTTTCAATATGGAAAGGTATTAGAAACTTATATTATATATAACACATATGTAATACAATTACATATTTAACAACCTTACTAACATGAATGAGGAAATAAAGTTTGCGAAAGAAAAGGTCCCTAAATGATCTACAATTTACTATGTTTTATTTGTTGATCTAAATTTTTTAAACTTTATGCTAACTTGTAATGTAGAAATGTGTTTTCTTTCACTACATACTAAATTACATGAAAGAAAATCTTTATGGATTAAAAGTTATATCCCACTGTATCTTATAACTTGTCAATTTCTCGAGATACTTAGAATGTGTCAAGAGACTTAAGATCAAGGTCAAGGTGTATATATGTCTAACAATCTATAGTATATTTAAGATTGACACAAATATTAAAACTTTTAGCTATGTTCATGTAAAATGATATATATGATTGAGAATAAGATGAAGATCATCAATATATAAATAATGCAGTCACATTATATAAAAGAAAATTGTATGTAAAGTAAATATATAATTATCTCCAATTAGTAACATTAGATGACTTCAAAACACCCATACTATACACATGCCCATCAAAAATGGCGAGGTGAAGGCCTTTAGTTAGAGGATTAACTAATATATGCTGAGTTAAAGTACATTCCATTATAATGTTTCTATATAAGTTCCTTTATGGTTAAATATTTAACCTCCAAATGTTTAGATCATATGATATTCTTACTGTTATTGCTAAACAACATTGTGGAAAGATTATTATTGTATAACTAGATAAGTCTAGCAACAAAATTAACAACATAAAACTCACAAATAAAATTTCTTAACCAAACTACCTATAGGGAAATTTATAATATGCAATAGACTCTTCATACATTGTTGAAGAGGTCACAAGTATCTACTTGACACTTTTTCAAAAAGCTTCACCATTTGTTTATATAAAGATATAACCTATTGTGAACTTTCTATCGTTTGAACTTATAGTAAAGTCATAATATTTGTATCTAATCAGATTTAAATCTTCAACTTTCTTTTATGTAATCATATAATCCTTTTCTCATAGAAGGTATCTCAACATTTGCTTAACTACATTCTAGTGGTCTAAATTGAGTTAGATAAATATTTACCTAACAATTTAATAATGAATACAATCTTTATTATAGTACAAACCTGAGCGTACATCAGGCTAGCCAGCTATACTAAAAGAAGAAATATTTTTCATGTTCTCTCTTCCCATTTCATTCTTTAAACACTATTATAAAGATAATCTCTCAATAAGAGATCAATATTATACAAGGTTTACAATTTTTCTTATTAAACCTTTGCAACCCAAACTTAATATACACTTTTTGAGAAAGTCTTAATAAGTTTTGAGATCTATCTCAAAGAATTTGAATACCAACGAGAAAGTTTCACTAAGATCCTTCATGTTAAAATGTTTTGCTAGTAGGTGCTTAATCTCATACAACATGATCAAGTTACTTGATGCAAGCAAGATATTACATGCATATAAAAATAGAAAAAATAATCTTGTTTCCCCTAACTTTGTAATACAAACACCTTTCAAGTTTATTTTAATAGCGCCAAATAAGGTAATTACCTCATCAAATTTTAAGTACCACTGTCAAGAAGCTTATTTTTATTCATATAATGATTTCTTCAATATACAAACTAGATGATTCTTGTCATCTCCTTAAAACATTTCATGTTGAATCATACAAACCTCCTCATAAATGTCTCCATTAAGAAAAATAGTTTTAATATCTATATGATGTAACTTCATATCATAATGAGCAAATTGTCATAATTACTCTAAATGCCTATTTAAAATTTATACCCTCTCTTTGAGTGAAACATTTGGTAACCCATTTGGCTTCAAATTGCTGAATTTTACATTGGAAGTCCTTTTTAGTCTTATAATCACATTTACAACCAATAACTTTACATTTTAAAGGTAAATCAATAAGTTGTCATTTGTGATTATGCTTTATAAATTGCATTTCATCTTTCATTACATCCTACCATAAATTTACTTAAGGACTAGAAGCAAGATCTGAAAAAGAAATTGGATCAATAAGTTCAATACCATAATTATTCTCATTAAGAAAAATAACATAATCAAATGATATAGCAGACCACCTCACTATAATGGATCTTCTTAATTACATCACTCTAATGGATCTTCTTAATTAAACTTATTCAACATGATCTTGTCCCATAGGAACCTCTTTATGGATATGTATTAGTTCAAATTCATCTACTAGAGGGGCACACCATTATGTTCAAGACTATCTAAGATAGTACACTAAGCTACTATCTATAAGTTTCCCAAGATTTAATAAATGAACATTTTTATTCAAAAAGTCCATATTTTCCAAATGCTCAACTTCACAATTAGATCCGATGATCATAATTGATTTTCCTAATTGGTTTTAAACTTCAATCTTAAAGATCTTAGATTTGTCAAGAACTTTTGACTTTTCTTTAATAAAAAATACATATCTATAATGAGAATAATCATCAATGAAGTTCAAAAATATTTGAAATTACAAATGAATAAAGATTAACAAATATCAATATGAATAATTTTTAAAAATTAAATATATGAATTAACCTCTTTTTCTTTATTTTGGTCAACTTACCTCTACAACAATTAATACATATCTTTAGATCATTAAAATCAAGAGTTGGAAGACTATTTTCTTTTATTAATCTTTCGACTCTTTCTTTAAAGAAGTGACCAAATTTTTTTATACTACAACATGAATATTTTTCTTTTTATCAAAGATCTTTTACTAATAATCTTTTCAGTAATATATGAAGAATCATATATTTCATCAAAAGGCATACATTCTATACAAATTATATGATAAAAAAGTTATATCAGCATGTTTTGTATTGGAAGATAACTATATATTGGAGGTTTTTTATTATAAAACTATATCATTATATAGAGATCAAGCTCTATCTAAAAGATAGTATATAGAATAAGTTATACAAGGCAATTTTAAAATCACTATAAGGGTGTAAACAAAAGAGATCCATTTATTGCTAATAATCATTTGATAGTGCATCGTAACACTACATAAAATAACTAAACTTACAACTATAACAATGACAAGTCTAGGTCGATCCCATAAAGATTAATTCCAATTACTTTTCCTAAATTATATGTATATGTAAAATAGAGGGGTTTGGTTCAATGTAAATTAGAAAACAAAGTGAAATTGAATATATAAAAGCAACTCAAATTAAAGAGCGATGAAGTGATAAAATTGATAAATGGTTTGAAATCTGGTTCTTTGGTTTAATCTCGACCTACGCACAAATTCGTATGCGTCATTGCATTTCATCTTCCTACCTCTCTTTATACTATTGATTGTGAATTAACAACAAGCTTTATTAATCCCGATTTTTCCATAGGTCATAGTTAATCAAGAAGAGCTCGTTAATAACCCTAACTATTGAATAACCTAGAATAAACTCTCTAAGTTTAATCGGATAGTCGCTTTATGAGTGAGAAAAATAGACCAATCTAAGCAACAACCACAAAATTTCATATTATTTAACCTAAGTTACGTTTACCTAATGATATAATACCATTAGTTGTCACAAATGAATTCAAACACGACTATTACATATTGTATTCAAAGTTCTAGCAATGGGTTCTCATGAAAAACAATCCAATAGAGCATCCAAATTGTTCTTACATAATAACCAATCAATAAACACAAGGTAACATAAAATAATATGAAAATATGGAAAGAAAACGATACACAACGACCATATGCCTAAATGTGCTGCTCGACGTCGACTTCATCTCTGAACCGGCATCGGGAAGGTTAACCCTCCATCTTCTCCATTAATCTCCAAGAAAAACCCATGAATAGCCTCTGAGATGTCAGAAACTAAAGAGAGAACGAAGAAAATCGCGTCTGTTTCCAAGAATGTGTTCGCCATCACAACTTAATACTTTTATGGTTAAAAACTAGGTTAAAAATGGGACAAGTGGAAAGTTATGGGTGTGACTTGGTGTGTCACACCCATAATATAATTGTCATGGGCATGACTTAGGTCTCACATCCATGACAAATTTGTCATTGTTGTGAGACACATCTTATGGCCATGATTTTTTTCATTATTCATTTTTTTTTACATTTTCTTGTTTCATCTTTATTCTAATCCTTCTCCTTCTTGCTTCATGAAGACAATAGAGTATGAATCTCGAGAAGATGACTCAATGAGTATGCTTTCGGCTCACTTTAACTATTATGCTTATAAATTGTACCTAAAATCAAATATGAACTAAAGTGAGTATTTTAAGCATTCTAAAGCATTAATCACTAAATGTCATGGATTAAATGTATCAACAATTAATCACATATCAAGTTCCCCCATACTTGCTTTTGACCGTCCTCAGGCAAATCATCATAATCAAAGTCACAAACCAAAAAACTTACTCATTTTCCATATTTTCCAAGAATATATAGTCATAAGCAAAGATGAATAACTTTCAAAAACCATAGCAAGAACTCAACATTCAAAGCTTCTAGTCATGATCGATCAACATTCATTATCCTTAGAAACTAAGCAATCTAGAGGTAGACTTGAATAAAATGTGTTTAAATAAGATAGATCAATAGATACGCTTAAACACTATTCATAATCATAATATTCCACAACTTTACATATCGTTTCATTTCTCCACACTAAGAGTCACATGCATAATCATGAATCAAAGGACTTTTCTATGGTTGTAATGTGGGTAAGGTTAAGGTGAGTTGTATGTGGATAATGTAGCATAAAAGTCATCAAGCTAGTAAAGAAAAAATAACAATCAATGAAACATCAAGCCCACATGCTAACATTCATTCAAAACTGGGTACCATCAACTATGATGAATGCAACAATTATATTTCACAGCTCAAATTCATGCTCTCACACCATAAACCACATGAAGCATAACCAATTAGATGGTTATGCTTGTAAAAATCATTGATGACAATACATTGAAACTATAAGGAGTGATCCTTCTAAAATAATGTCTACCTGATATGCAGCATACTTAAATCACCCATTCAATATAACTTTTGGGGGAGAAAACAAATGAACAACTTTTGAAAACAAATGTATTTCCTCCTTGATACTTTTATTCAAACATGTTTTCTCTCTTTTAGAAGCTACATCGACATGGAAATTCATTAATAAAATGTAAAGTGACATCCCAACAATAATAACCATCCCACAAATATTCACACCCCCACACTTATATTTTTGTACATCCATATCAATGGGTAGGCTATTTGGATAATGTAACTTGTAAAAACAAAGTATGCCTAATCATTTTTATGTTCATGCATGCGATAAAAATGTGGTCTTAAATAAAAATTCAAGGTAAAGTAGGATGTATATGTCATGAAGGTCACATATAATAAAAAAGACAACGAAACTAACATAGATGTGTCAGTCTAATAAGATCAAAATCTTGCTGGCTTTCATCTACCACTAGTCACTACTCTTCTAAAGATAATGCACATTGACCAATCACAAGAGCAAAAGTACATGCTAAAGTTGCCATAAAGTTTTCTAATCAATTCACGATCTAATTATGACTATATAGTCTTAAAAATAATAGAAAAAGAGAAGATGTCTGTTTATTCGTTCGATTTTGAAAACGCCTAAGAAGTCATATAAACAACAATTAAGCTAAAAAAGGTGTATAAAAACTAAGATCCCCACCCCAACACTTAAAACTTAGGTCTCAGTTCAGCAGAGTAGAATTGGCGGACCTGCAGAGGCAGAGGTAGGACTCAGTCAGCAGGGCCCAGTGTCAGGACTGAGGTGCGGAGCAGCCAGCTGCAATCTCAGGCCAGGGTCTTTGCC
>JAOQMR010000007.1:16653269-16670734 GCA_027563865.1 Erythroxylum pelleterianum
TTCTGGAAACTTCGTGGCTTATAAACGACGACCACGTGCTTTCTGCTTCCTGCCTTTCCACTAGATGACTGACACGCGTCTTGCTTTCACCGAAATATCTAACTTTTTCAACTTAAAAAGAATCGATCTCTGAAATGCTTGCTCGGTCGGTCAAAAGAGTCGATCAGTAAAAGGAGCATTAGGTCGGAAACAAAACAAATTAAATCAGGTCGGTCGGATCGGTTGGGCGAGCAGCATAAAGGTCGGTCGGTCGGCCAATTACTGCTCGGCCAGAAACAGAAGAGACAGGTCGATCGAGTAGGAATTAATCGGTACGAAACAAAGGTCGGTCAACCAGCAAATCGGTCGGCCAGCAAGAGTCGATCGGCTAAGAGGACGATCGGTCGGGTGAAAGAAGTCGACCTGTTGGAAGAACGATCGATCGGTATTAAATTTCCTTTCAATCAACTCATCCACTTTCCTCTCATAATCCCTATACATGTACTCAAATATCAAAGTCCTCAGATCTTTTCTCATCAATTGTTCTTAAATTCATCAAATTTGCTTAAATTCATAATTTATCTCACCAATTTCTTTCTCATTAAGTAACTCAATTATCTGCTCAACACGGGGTCCAACACTAAGTAACTCAATTATCTGCTCAACTGGCAGCCTTATCAAATCAATTTTCAAAATTCATGTCAAAGTAAAGATAGAATGAGTAGGTGGCAGTTACTAGTCATTCATTCTACACCAATGATAAGGGGGTGGAACAACTTGGGATTTAAGTCATAGCCAATAGGAAATCAATATGGTCAAGGTTATAACTCTAAGGAGTAACATAACTATGGTATTCAAAGGAACATGCCTCACCCATCTGGGTATGGACCACCATTGGCAGAATGGAGACCTCCTTTGGAAGAAATGATTGGCACTTTTGTAACTGAGATAAGAAATCGTTTTCACAAAAATGATAAGGAGATGGATGAGCTAAAAGTGCAAGTTACCAGTATTGGGACTTCAGTGAAGGGTTTGGAAGTTCAATTGGGACAGCTTGTAAATGCTGTTGGGAATTTGAATAAGATGACATTTCCAAGTGCACCAACACAAGTTAAGAAGGAAGTTAGTTCAGAGCAAAAACTCGAAGGGGAAATGCAAACAAAAATCATCCCTAAGCTTCCATATCCTCAAATATTTCAACGAAAGAAAATCAATGATCAATTTGCAAAATTCCTTAAAGTCTTTAAGAAACTTGAGATCAACATTCCCTTGATTGAAGCTATTGAGCAAGTACCGAATTATGTAAAATTCATCCAGGACATTGTTACCAAAAAGAGGAGATTTGGAGACTATGAGACTGTATTGATACTGAGGAGTTTAGTGTAGTCTTGCAAAGAAAGTTACCACATAAACTGAATGATCCGGGAAGTTTCACAATTCCATGTGAGATCGGCAACACACATTTTGGTAAATTGCTTTGCGATTTGGGGGCAAGCATAAATCTCATGCCTATTTCCATCTTCCAAAAGCTGGGATTAGGAAAAGTCAAGTCATCAACAATTTGCCTCCAACTACCTGACCGTTCTCTCACTTATTCTCGAGGTATTGTAGAAGATGTTCTTATTCGTATTGACAAACTTATTCTCCCTGCAGACTTTGTGATGCTTGATATGGAAAAAGATAAGGAGATCCCGATCATACTTGGGCGACCATTCCTAGCTACCAGAGGCGCAGTGATTGACGTGCAACAAGGGGAACTAACTTTGCATATAAATGGCAAGAAGGTGAAGTTCAACATATACAGATCGCTCAAACATCCAAGCAATACACCGACGTGCAACCGAGTGGATGTCATATCCTCATGTGTGGTAACATCTTTTCCTTCCATTATCTTTAAAGACCCATTACTGACATGTTTGGAAGGTATGTTTATCAAAGATGCTATGAATGATGATGATGCTTGTTTGATGAAGGTTTTGGATTCTTTTGAATGTCTAAAAAATTTTGATCAACCCGAGCCTTTGTTCTGTGTGACTAATGCTGATGTTGTTGGTGAAGTAGAAGATGTGCACCTATTGATTTACTCGAAACCCTTGCCTGAAAATTTGAAATATGCATTCTTGGGTGCTAATCAAACTTTTCCTATCATTATTTCATCTTCATTGTCTCATTTAAAAGAAGAAAAATTCCTTAGGGTGTTAAGGGAGTTAAAAAATGCACTGGGTTGGTCAATTTAAAACATTAAGGGAATTAGTCCTTCTATTTTAATGCATAAAATTCTGATGAAGGAGTCATTCACCCCTAGCATTGAACTCCAAAGAAGATTGAACCCAGCAATGAAGGAAGTGGTTAGGAACGAAATTCAGAAGTGGCTAAAGGCAAGAATCATTTACCCAATTTTCTATAGTTCATAGGTTAGTCCTACTTAGGTTGTTCCTAAAAAAGGTGGATTCACTATAGTTAAAGATGATAAAAATGATACTATTTCCACTAGGACAACCACTGGATGGAGGGTTTGCATGGATTACAGGAAGTTGAACAAAGCCACTAGGAAGGACCATTTTCCTTTGCCCTTCATAGATCAGATGTTGGATAAACTTGCTAGACATGCATTTTATTATTTTTTAGATGGGTATTCAGGATATAACCAAATAGTCATAGCACCTGAAGATCAAGAAAAGACCACATTTACTTGTCCTTTTGGCACATTTCCATTTAGGCGCATGCCTTTTGGTCTTTACAATGCTCCAGCTACATTTCAGCGTCGCATGATGGCTATTTTTCCCAAAATGGTTGAGAATTTCATGGAAGTGTTTATGGATGATTTTTCTGGTGCTCAATTCGGAGAAATGTCATTTTATGGTGAGGGAAGGAATTGTGTTAGGTCACAAAGTGTTTGCCTATGGCATTGAAGTGGACCGAGCCAAAATAGTAGCTATTGAAAAGCTTCCTCCACCGAAAAATGTAAAGGGTATCCCCAGTTTCCTAGGACATGCATGGTTTTACCGAAGATTCATCAAAGATTTCTCCAAGATCACCAAACCCCTTTACAATCTTTTGGAAAAGGATGTGAAATTTGAGTTTAATGAGAAATGCTTGCAGGCTTTTGAGTTGATCAAGAAAAAGTTAATTCCAACTCCCGTGATGATTACACTTGATTGGCAACAATCATTTGAAATTATGTGTGATGCGAGTGACTTCACAGTGGGAGCATCCTTAGGACAAAGGCAAGAGAAAGTGTTCAGGGTTATCTACTACTCTAGCCGGACTTTGGATGATGCCCAGAAAAATTACACTACTACAGAGAAGGAAATGTTAGCGGTTGTTTTTGCTTTGGACAAGTTTCAATCATATATCATTGGGTCCAAAGTTGTGGTTTTCACAGATCATGCAGCAATCTGATATTTGTTTGCAAAGAAAGATGCCAAATTGCGACTCATTCGATGGGTATTGCTTTTGCAAGAGTTTGATGTGGAGATCAAGGATAAAAAGGGGACAGAAAATGCAGTTGCCGACCATTTGTCTCGATTAGAGCTTGAGGAATCAAAGCCACCAACACCTTTCCAAGAGACTTTTGCAGATGAGTAGTTATTCAAAGTCAATGAAAAGCTTCCATGGTTTGCCGATGTGGTTAATTATTTAGTTACAGGTGATTCCTTCAGATTTAAATCCATCCAAAAAGAAAAAGTTCCTATTTGATGCAAAAAGTTGTTTATGGGATGAGCCTTTACTATTCAAGATAGGTCCTGATCAAGTGATTCGAAGATGTATCTCGAAACATGAAGTCCTAGCAAATTTGGAGCATTGTCATTCATCACCATATAGAGGTCACTTTTGCCCAACAAGAACAGCAGCAAAAGTTCTTCAATCCGGTTTCTATTAGCTTACACTCCATAAGGACAGTTTTGCTTTCACTAGGACATGTGACAGATGTCAACAAATGGGTAATATCTCATGGAGTCATGAGCTTCCTTTGACCAACATTTTTTAGGTAGAACTCTTTGATTTTTGGGGTATCGACTTTATGGGACCATTCCCCAAATCTTGTGGACAATCCTATATCCCTTTGACAGTGTACTATGTATCAAAATGGGTTGAAGCCATAGCTTCACTAACAAATGACGCCAACGTTGTTCTCAGATTTCTCAAGAAAAATATCTTCATAAGATTCGTCACTCCAAGGGCTATTATTAGTGATGAAGGTACCCACTTTTGCAACAAGCTTTTGGGTAATCTTTTGACCAATATGGAGTTCGACACAAAGTTGCTTTACCCTACCACCCACAGTCAAATGGCCAAGCTGAAATATCAAATCAAGAGATCAAGGACATTCTTGAGAAGACGGTGAGCCTTAACCGAAAAGACTGGGCTCTCAAGCTTGATGATGCCCTTTGGGCATATAGGACAGCTTTCAAGACTCCAATTGGCATGTCTTCATATCGTTTGATTTTTGGAAAAGCTTGTCATCTTCCGGTAGAGTTGGAACACAAGGCTTATTGGGTAGTTAGGAAGTTAAATCTTGATTAGGAAAAATCAGTTAAAAATAGATCTCCTCAGTTGTGTGAATTGGAAGAATTTTGAAATGAAGCGTATGAGAACTCTATAATCTACAAGGAGAAAACAAAAAAATGGCATGACCAACACATCATGAAGAAAGAATTTGCTCCAGGAGAGAAAGATCTACTTTTCAACTCCAGATTGAAGCTTTTTCTAGGTTAATTGCACTCTAGATGGTCGGGGCCATTTGTTGTGAAACATGTTACCCCTTCTGGAGCGATTGAAGTTGAGGGAAGCGATGGAAGAACTTTCAAAGTGAATGGGCAAAGATTGGAGCATTATTATGGTCAAGAGTTGTGAAACATTACAAGCATTTCACTCAAGGACCCATGATCAAATGGCTACGTCGAGCTATCGACGTTAAACATAGCATCTATTGGGAGGCACCCCAATCTTATCCTTTCATTTTAGTTCTTTGTTGTTTCAATTTATTTTTATTGCCTTCATTTGAGTACCTTATTTGCTTTTTATCTATTTTGTTAGGAATGCAAGATTGGAGCTGTGAATTATGATTTCAAGTCGTTGAGCCTTCTACACTCCAAGAAGTCTATATGTTCTTATTTCCTTATTACTATTATTATTATTTAGACATTGAGGACAATGTTGTATTTAAGTGTGGGGGGAAGGCTTTAGTTTGTTCTAGGTTATTAGGATTATGCTGTATTGTGATATGTAATGGGGAACCTTCTTGCTCTTGCTTGAACTTGAGAAAATTTTTTAGTTGCATGTTTTACATTAAAAACCATAAATTTTAAAAACAAAAAATTGAATTTTTTCAAAAATTACAACAATATTTTTCTGTTTTTCTTGCATCTTAAATGTGTTAGCTTTCTTTAGGATTCCCAATCATTAAATTAGTTCGAGTATTATGCGTGAGATTTGGTTAATAACGATGAATGTATAAACTTGATGAATGGGTTTTAATGCAACACTTGAGCTTTCTAGATAATATAGTGACCTTGAAACTATATTGTATTGACTTAATAAATGACCTATGTGAGCTCTTCTGCCTTCAACATTATTCTTTGCTATGTGCATTCTTTCAACGGTATAATTCTCTAGAACTTGCTTAATATGTTGACTTAGCATGCTTGCATAAACATGATAAAGGCATCTATGTTAAACCACTTGAACTTAAATAACCAACCTAAAGCATGATTTCCATTAGAAAGACCCTTTGAGCTTTTATCTTTTTCTTTGCTTTCCACATTATTAACTTAGCCTTGATCTCTTTTTTATACTCTATACCCTATGGCCAAGGTTAGTAGAGCATCTATTTCGAAAATTTGAAGATGTGAGTTGGTTGACATATGTTGACGCGGTAGTAATCCGAATGTTTGTCTATAAAAAAAAGAAAGAATTTCTGCTTTGAGATTTAAAAAAAGAAAAAGAAAAAAGAAAAGTGTTTCCCAAGTGTTTTGAATTATATACTTGTCAATGGGAAATCCAAATGGAATGAAAAGAAGTGGAGTTGTTTGTGTTTAATTTGAAGAATTATGTGCCTGGATTTATACATGTACATGAGTTCTATGATATTCTGTACAACTCTATTGCCTTTCCTTTGGCCTTCTCTTATCTTTCTTTTACCTCACCTTTAGCCAAGCCCCATTACAACCATTTTAAAGACCTTTTGATTTGTATATAGTATATGCGCACTTTGATAGTGTTGTCAAGATTGAAAAGCAAGCATATGGTAGAATGTATTTGTTGATCGAATTTTAAGAGTTACACATTTGAGCCTAAATAATTTGAGTGTTGGACTGTATATCAATGAGAGGACTTATTATTTCGATATGACATAGATTTCCTCTAACTTTATTATGCTAGACTAGTTCGACTATTACATGTAAACTGAGTTCATTGATTTTATGTGTTGATCGTGCTAAATCGAATTCTCGTTATCATGCTCAAATTAATTGATATGGTTGGGGATCTGATTTGAATGCTGCATACTTAAGTATTTTTCTTCTCATTGCATGTTTTTGTTTTTCTACACTTTGTTTTTCAGGTTTTCTGTAGTTCTACTTTTTGTTCTTTTTCTTACTTGAGGACAAGCAAGAGCTAAGTGTGGGGGAATTTGATACACTCATATTTTCATATATATTTAGGATTTAATTTAGAGTCATTTACATTTATTTTATGTTCATCTATGGGTGGTTTATCATGTTTTAGCATTATTCGAGGTTCGTTGACGTAAAATGCATAAATGAAACAAATAGACTCGAATTGCACTGTTTTTGAGTTTTTGACAGACTTGACCTCTAGTCATTGTGGGATTTTTATCTCGAGATTGGTTTAGCCAAAAATTCTAAAATTTCATACTTAAATTTCAATTACAGATTTTTCTGAGCTGGAATTCAGGAGAAATAAATTCACAAAATTTGAGTCAGATTTTGGAGCGCCAGAATGACCTTTTGACGATGTTTCGATCATAACTTTTGACTCGGATGGCGAAATTCTGTGATTCAAATCTCATATTGAAGCTAACTCAAAGAAGAAGATCCTAATAAAACTTGAGCTCCTAAATTGTCATCTTTTATTCTTTATATTCTGTCAAATTTTACCTTAAAAAATCTATTCCAACCATCCAAGAATCAACATCAGCCCCCATCTTTTAATTATTTCAACCCATGTACAGCTCATTCTCCATTCCAGAAAAAAGCCTCCAATACAAGACAAAGAAGCCTTTGTTCCATAGCTAGCATCCAAGAAAAAAACAAAGGGCTGCTTCCATTTTATTCAAGACATGCAGCAGCCTCTCCAACTAAGCAACCATCGAAGAAAAAAAAACCACTTCAGCCTCCATTGACAACCATGCATACCCCTTTATTCAACAATCCAGCCCACAAATTATGCACAAGACAACAAGCCTCCATTTTCAACTAACACATCAACCTCCACTAGCAAGCAAAAAGCAACTCTTCACTCACACCAACCACTCACCAACCCCCACATTGAAAAGAAAGCCCCACATTCCATTCCACCAACGTCAAACACCTCCACTCACCAAGAAGCCCCATTTTTTTATCTCAAAACTTCCAAGCACCATCCCATATTCACGTACATGCTCTCCAACCTTCACGCCTCCACCGACCAACGCAATAACACCACCTAGCTCCATCCACCATACTTAACACTCCAACCTCCACCAAAACAACATCCCCCTTTTCATTAAAATTCTCCATTCACTTACTTGACATCAATGCGCCTTAGCCTCCATTTTTCACCAGCCCACACACCAACGTACAACCCTTCATTCATTTTCTCCAGCATCTCTCTCATCCATCATCAACGCAACACTTCCGCTCAAGCCTTCTTTTATTTTTCAACTTCCAAGCTCCATCCAAAAATCATTCACACAAGACATCCATCCACCAAAACAGCCAGCTCCAATCCTCACTAATGCAAGCCATCTTCTACACAGTCTTCATTCCATTTTCTTTCACGAAAAAATGCAGCTCATCTCTAATCTTTCACTCACAAGCTAAATCCAAGAGCCTCTAGAATTGAAGGACGTAACCAAGAGTCTTCACCAACGTACTAGCCGGCGAATCCAACAACGTAGCATCTATTCACCGCCAAAGAAGCAACCCCTCAAAGGAGTTTGGAGAGCTCTGTTCTTAATTTTTATTTGATTCTGTCATGAGTTTATATAGGGTTTTTGCTTGTGGATTGTTTGGTATGATGATTTGTGGCTAAAATATTAATTTCTCTTAGGGGTTTGATATTTTTGTTGATGCTTTAATTTTGAATTTTGCTGGAATCCATGACTGAATATTCATATGCTTGTTGATTTTTCCTTGAATTTATTTGTTATTCCTTTGGACTATTGGAAAGTGCCTTGGTATAAATTCTCCTTTGGAAAAAAGGGAGTTTTTGCTAGAAGATTAAATGAAATTTTGACTAGGATTTTCTTGTGAGTTGGGAGACCCAAGAAACTTAGGAGGTGAAAATTGAAGGTTTGGGACTTAAGAAACTTTAGGAAGAACTTAAGTAAGGGATTACTAAGTGATGTCTAGAGTGGATAAATTAATTCATCTTTGGAAAAAGGGGATTAATTACTCTTAAAATGCACCTACAATGATAGGATATTTCAGTTGCGGAGGATAGCTAACTCAATATTAAGGTTGACAAAAATATCATTCCCTAAGAGAAAGTCATTCCTCTTTGTCATTAATATCTTTAATTAGTCAATTGTTGCACTCTTTTCTTAATTAGTTTTTGCATAGATTTGTCATATTCATAGTTATTTTGGAAGCATTAAATTGGGTAGTTATTTAGAAATTTATTTAAGTTAATTTTAATTTTCCAAAATTTCATCCAACCCGATTTCAAATATCATTAGCTAGCATATAATTGAATTTTCTCATAATCCCTGTGGACACGACACAGTTCTTATCGATTTATTACTCACTTTGACAACCGTGCACTTACGGTTCACGAACAGTGACCAATGGACGGTTGATCAGAAAGCTTGCTTTCAGTTAAATTCAAAGGACAAGTTCTTTTTAAGTTGTGCTATAAGCAAAAGTGAATATGACAAGGTTCATGGATGCGAATCTACAAAGGAAATGCGGGACACATTAGCCATTTGGCATGAAGGCACAAATCAGGTGAAAGAGTCCAAGATTAGTATTCTTGTTCATCAGTATGAGCTATTCAAAATGAAAGATGATGAGACTATTGATCAGATGTTCGGACAATTTCAAACAATTGTTAATGGACTTAAAGCTCTAGGAAGAATCTACGAAAGTCAAGATCACATCAGAAAGATTCTCAGAAGTCTTCCAAAAAGATGGAGACCCAAAGTAACAGCAATACAAGAAGCCAAGGATTTAAGTAAGTTGAAGCTAGATGAATTGCTTGGTTCACTTAAAATTCATGAAGTAGAGATTGATGCAGAAGATAAATGTAGAAGAGAAAAATCTATCACATTAAGGCTGGTCAGAAGATTCAGAAGATTTAGAAAAATAGAAGCACATCTTCAAAAGCATTAAAGATTGAAGAAATCAAAAAGGATGATGATAGTGAATCTAATCAAGATTCAAGTGAAGATGATGATGAACTATCCTTCATTTCAAGAAAGATTAGAGGGATGTGGAAAAAGAAATCAAGGGGAAATAAAGACTTCTCTTTTAAGAAGAATAGCAAAGACGATTCAAAGAATAAGAAAAGTTTTATCGTCTATTATGAGTGCAATAAACCCGGACATTACAAGTCAGAATGCCCGTTGCTCAAAAGAAAACAGAAGAAGAGTAAAGAAAACAAAAAGAGCATGATGGAAACATGGGAAGATCTAGATTCATCTAAATCTGAATCCAACTCAGAAAGATTAGAACAAGAAAATATATGCTTGGTAGCTGAGACGGAATGCGATGATGAGGTAATATCTAACTTCAATGATCTTCAAGATGTGTATTTAGAAATGTTAGAAGATTCACATGCTATCTTAAAATAGTATATGATATTAAAAAAGAAATTTGCTGAAAGTTTGAATAACACAAAACTTTTAGAAAAAGAAAACGTCTACCTTAAGAAACAAGTAGATGATATGGAAAACAAAGTAACTGTAGATAGATCTGAGGAAATTAATCAACTGAAACAATGGATTAACAGTCTCTCAGCAGATTTATCAACATTTACTGAAAGTATAAAAAGGATGAATGATATGATAGGAAGATATAGATATCCAAATGATAAGAGTGGTTTAGGTTTTGATAATAGTAATATTCATCATAATAAGAGTTTTGTTCCTAATATAAAGAAAAAGAAACAATATTTGGTGATTAGTAATAAGTAAAGAAAAAAAAAGAGAATTCTTGAATTAGAAATGAAGTAGGAAATGGTTTAGGTACAAGATGGGTTATTTGTGAAATGTTAGGAATTAAAAGCTGGAAAATGAAGTTGAAACATGTCCACTGTGTATGCTTCGGTATTTTAGTCATAACTTTTTCTCTAGTTATCCAAACGAGATGATTCTTGATTTGAATTAAAGTAGAGAGATATGGCTACAAATTGTCTAATGAAATCGAGTTCTAATTCAGTCTCTAAGAATTTCAATTTTGGATGGAAGTTGAACACAGAATATTGTTTCAGCATAAGAACAGTTCGGAAATGTTTGGGGTATAACTTTTAGATTACCTAACCAAATTAAATGATTTTGGTGTCATTAGAAAATTAAAAACAATGAGAAACATTTTTTGAGGAGGAAGTGCTATCGAATTCCTTTTGGATTTTGGAAGGATTTAGTTAAGGAGTTAGAAGTATAAGAGTTAATTTTAATAAATATAAGGGGTAAAATTGGAAAGGCCAAGTAAGTGAGGGGCAAAATGGGAAAGATTCAAATAAATGGTCTCGAATTAGAAGAAGAGAGGTGAGAAACAAGGAGAGGAGAGAAAAATGTGAAAAAAGAGAGGAGAAGAAGAAGATCGTGGGAAGCTTGGAAGGAAGAAGTAAGAAAAAGTAAAGAAGAGGAAATCAACTTATTAGAGGCAAGTTTATCATCTTTCTTCTTGTTTTGTTAGAGAAGGAGTTAGGGTTTTGTGTAGAGAATGAAGAGTTTGTGTTGGAAGAAGATGATTTAAGGGAACCCATTTGATTTTAAGGTTTCTAAACTAGGTTTTGGTTTTTTTAACGTAGACGGACTATGGGTAGGTAGGTTAGAGTGTAATTTGTGTTTATTGCATTTTTGTGATTATTGAAGTTTATTGAATTTGGATTGAATGAGAAAACTTGGTTGTTTATGAAACCAAGGAAACCCAATCCAAGAGCAAGAGGAAAGGCAAGTTTGACTTGGATTTTGCAAGCCAATTAGGTGGGTAATTTATTTATAGTTGTTGTGTAATATGAGCAAAATGCCTTGTATATGTATTGTGTGCTAAAATGGTTTGTTTTGAATTGTTGTGATGTGGAAAATGCATTATGATGTGTTTTATGTCATGCATTTAAAGATGTATGACATTTTGATATAATTGAATTGTGATTATGATCATGTTATGCCTTGAAAATGTCATGGCATTTTGTACAAATGAAAAGAAGAAAAAGCATGATGAGCATGAAAAGTATGAACATGTGGAAATGAGTTAAGCATTGAAATTTGATTGTGTTTGGGCGAGAGAGGAACCGTTTCATGCGTCACATGCACGTTGACAAGAGCCTTCTCTAAGATGCCCGCAAGGGGCCACGAGATCCTAAGAATTTGGACTCGTTTTGTTCACGGTGAAAACTTCAATTTCTCCGTTTCGTTCCACGGAACCCTTGAGCCATTTATTTGTGCATTTTCATTTTGATATGTTAAATTATGATGCAATTTGAGTGCTATGTTTGATGACAAATTACATCCAACATGTTTTATGTGATGATGTATTGAATTATGAGTTGTGAATTGGAATCGTGAATGTTGACTTACAATGCTACATTAAGCTAAGACGTGTATGCCTTTATGAATATTCACATAAATGTTTGATTGTGTGGATCGTTGCCAATGGCTATAAATATATTAGCCACTGAGCTGTGTAGCTCAACCCATCATTTTCCCTTCTCAGGTGCAGAATGAGAAGATTAGTGATCCTTGCAAGGCAATTGGACAAACTCCAGGATAGTTAGAGATCTTTTGTACTAAGTTAGTGAACATTTTGGACAGCTTTATAGGCATATCGACATTCAGCATCCTTTTGTATTTTGTTTTAAGTTAGTAATGTGAATGTTGAATTGTAATTAAAGCTATGTATGAACTTCATTTTGATTTAGAAATGAATTGAGAATTGAAGAAGTTTCCAATGTGTATGTGCTTATTTATCTTGTAATTGTACATTTAATATTTCAAGTCTTCCATAGGAGTAAAATTATGTACTGACTTCAGAGGAAAAATTGGATTAATCTAGGCCGAATTAGACAAAGTTTCTTCTTGGAACTTGTAGCTTATCCTCTTAACTTTCCAATGGTATAAAGTATGTAATTTTTGGATATCGAAGTTGAGAGATATGGTCATTGCAAGTGGTGATGCTGCATGGGATGTATACACAGGACAACTATGGTAAATAATGAGAATTAGTGGTTTTGATGAATCAAATGAGTAGAGATTAGAGGATTTAATGAAACAAAGTTGGTGTTTGAATTGATATGAAGTGATATTGCACTAGAAGAGGTGAATTTGAGAAGATTAGGAGTGAAAGTGAGGTTAGAATGGATGTAGGAAGAATTGGAGAGGGTTTGGAGGGGTTTGGGTGTCACATATGTCTGTTAGACAGACATTAGGTCCGTTAAATGGACCTTCTTGGGTCTGAAAAGCCCCCTAGCCCAGTCCATGTCCGTTAAACAGACATTAGGTCTATTAAACAGACCTTCTTGGGTCTGAAAAGCACCCCCAAGCATGTCCGTTTAACGGACATCCCCAGGATAGCTACAGTAAATTGCAATTTTGACCCTCTTATAGGAAAAACTCATTTCGAGTTCTTCAATAAAGTCCTCTTAGAAACCGTCCTAAAATGACCTCAATCAAACATCTGTAGAGAAAGTTATGGCAATTGTCCCAAGACAAGTACAATATGATTGAGGACATAAACATGCTTGATTCTTTTGGCCATAACTTTATCATCTGACCTCCAAATGAAGTGATTCTTGAAGAAATAGATTCCTAATACATTTTTCTATCTTTCCATAAAAATTATTAGCTTTTTGTGTTGATTTGAAAAATATTGATGGAATGAAAATGAGGGATCGGTTGGAAGTGTTAAGTCAAAATGACTTTACGATTAATAATTTTGATGAAAATCAAATAATAATAATATTAGAAAGTAAGACGAAGTGCAGAGACAAAAGTAAGACGAAGCGCGGAGAAAAAAGTAAGACGAAGCACGGAGACAAAAGTAAGACGAAGAGCGGAGAAGCAAAAATAAGACGAAGCGAATTGGAAACTAAGACGAAGGGGAAACTAAGATGAAGAGAAGACGAAAGAGAGATGAAGCTAAAGAAAAAATAATACGAAGACCTGATACCACGTCGGATGGTTAATCGGTCTGAGTTAGTTACAGAACTCAACTGAATAACTGTTTCTTCAAAGATCAAAAAACAAAAAGAAAGAAGCGATTATCAAGAAGCGGTCGAAGATGAAGACTATAAATACGAGTCAGAGTTGAAGACTGCAGAAGTTAGTGATTTTGGAAGAGCTAGAGATTTTAAGAAAGCTAGAAACACTGTATTCATTGTGCTAAATATTGAGAGCTATTATTTTCTGTAACAAAGCTTGCAAACATCTTTTTGTAAGAAAGAAGAAAAGATGATAGCCTAAAGAGGCTAAGAGAGAAAAACAATACTTGCTGTAGAGACCTAAAGAGGCTAGGTGAAAAGAATACTTGTATTTTTTAGAAGTATAGTGAAATTTCAGAAAGGACTCTCAGGACTGGACGTAGCCCACAGTTTAGGGTGAACCAGGATAAATTGTTGTGTCAACTTCTACTCTAAACTCTCAACTTTTATTCTTATTGTTTTTATACAAAGTACTTAGAAGTTAACTGCAATACATCGTGATATTTTCACTCAAAAGCTTTTGAGAAAGCAATTTTTTTAAAAATACATAAGGGGATCGTATTTACAAAAAAGAATACACAATTCAAACCCCTTCTTGTGCATTATATCAAATATAAAGTCTATACTTACACGTGATTTACTTCAATTGGTGTTGGACCCCGATCCTTAAGTGGCAATTTAGAGATATGAAATGAAATTCAATGAGTGTTTTGTATATGAATTGTGTTATAGATGTTTTGTGCCTTAAGGAAAATTGATGAGAAAAGATTTGAGGACTTTGATATTTGAGTAAATTTGTATGGATTATGAGAGTAAAGTGAATGAGTTAATTTAAATGGAAGTTGAAATTAAGAAATAAAAAGAAAAAAGTGTGAAAAGTTGTAGAATTAGGAAAGTTTGACTTTTTGGTGATAAAAGTTGACTTTTTGATTTAGGCAAAATTTGAGAAAATGATCTATATAAAACTTGTAGTGTCTGTTGAAAGCTTTCTGTCGCCATAAAGTATGCAATTTTTTGATATCGGGAGTGGAAGATATGATTTTCCGAAGATAAGGTTCTTTCGCTTTGTTTTTTAAAATGCTATTAAGTATAGATTTGTGTGTTCTATGCTTCGAGGTTACTCGTCGTGAGGATTTAGTCTGAATTGGAGTAAGTGGTCTACATGAAAGTTGTAGCTTGTTTTTCAATCTTTTCGACGCTATAAAGTATGTAATTTTTAGATGTGGGAATTGGGAGATATGAAATTTTAAAGTTTGGAGTTGGTATAGGATGAAAATTTCAGGGCAGAAACTTTGAATGAAAAATTGACCTAGTTAGAGGTTGAATTTGTGTTTAAGTTCTTCATGAAAGTTTTAGAAGATGTTTTTATATTTCTATTGATATAAAGTATGCAATTTTTGGACCATGGAATGTGAGTTATGATTTTTGGAAGTTTCAGTCACTGTTTTGGAATGACAAACAGGGACAGTAACTTTGATTGGGTTTTTGACCCCTTTAGAGATGGAATTGGTTGTGGAGGTCTTCATGGAAGTTGTAGAGCTTCCTTTCATCTTTCCATCGATACCAAATTTGTAAAATTTGGAGTTCGAAATCAAGACTTATGATTTTTGGAAAATTCAGTTACATTTATGTTTTTGAAGTACTGTAATTTTGATTATACTCCAACCCTTGTTCTATCTTTTATTTATAAATTTTTCGTCCGACATCCGATTGATTCAATTTTTGAAGCGTTTGATTCCTAAGACATTTAGATACATTTTCATAGGAAATTGTGATTTTTAGGAGATTAAATGGAAAGAGATTGATTGAACCAAAGTGAGATGATTGGTTAAAGGTTATGACACTACAACAAAAGCATAGAATTTGTGTCGTCTAATAGACGTCGTAGACTCTCTTACGACATTGCAAAAAACCATCTACGACGTCTAATAAAATGTCACAATAGACGTCATAGATAGTGGGTAGGTAACGGGTTTCTCCGGTGTCTGATTGAAGACGTCGTAGATAGCTTAGCGATTTTACGACGTTCATTAGGACGTCAGAAAAGTGGCGTATAATTCCCGACGTTTGGTTAAAACGTCAGGGATTTTATGAGTATTCACGAAGTTGTGGAGACGTCGCAGAAAAGTTACATTCTCTGACGTTCATTAAGATGTCGGAAAAGTGTCATATAATTCCTGACGTTCGATGAAAACGTCAGCGATTGTATGAGTTTTCACGACGTTAGAAAGACGTCACAGGAAATAGACATTCTGCGACGTCTAATTCAATAGACGTCGTGGATTGTCAAGTATTTATTAAATTATAATTAATTTATAATAATTTTGGTAAAAATGTCATGGGTTAATTTTCTGAGGGCCTTCAGGGATAACTACATGCCCAAGGTCTAACTCGATATGAAGATGCAGGAGTTTCTGGAACTGAAGCAGGGTAGGATGTCGGTGGCAGAATATGAGGTGAGGTTTAATGAGCTAATGGATTATGCCACCGTTATGATCCCGACTGAGGCTGACAAGTGCCGGAGGTTCGAAAATGGCCTCAATACTGAGATTCGTACTCGATTAGCCCAGTCTGACATGGGTACTTTTATTGAGTTAAGGGCTGCTTCCATGAGGGCGGAGCAGCTTATGAGACAGAGACAGGCTAAGATAGGGTCCCGGGGTAAGAGGCAGAGTGACAGTCAGGGCGGCTCTGGCAGGAGTTTCAGTAAGCGCCAGAGCAGGACCTTCAGGTCATCTGGGGGTTCGAGACAGTCTGGTTTTAGTCAGAGAGGGAGATTTTTACAGACTGGCAGTGGCAGTGGTAGAGGTTCTGGGCAGATCCCTCCGGTTTGAGAGCATTCTGAGAGGAGACACAGTGGGGAGTGTCGGTGGCTGACTGGAGCCTGCCTTAGATGTGGCTCGATGGAGCATCAGGTTAGGGATTGCCCAGCCACATTGGGAGCTCAGTCTGCGGGTAGTGGACGAGCTAGGAGTTCTATGATTGTGCAGTATGTAGGAAAATCCCGGTGTGTGTATCACATACACACGGTACGGAAAACAAAATTTTTAATCCCGGGACGTTCCCGAAAGCCAGGATCCATGTGTCTATATAAAGCAGTCAAACCATAACGACCAATAGAGACAGTCTCTAACGGTATCCACGCAGAGGTCGGAGAACCTAACCGGAGCAAACCCTTTGACCCGGGAATAGCTAGAACAAATTAAAGACTGCTAGATCTTACCTTTTTTCTTGGAGAGCTATGGAATGGATGATGAACCTAGGAGAAGAAGAGAGTTCGTGAGTTTTTGAGAGAGGAGAAAACTTTGAAATGTAACACCCGAATACCCCCTGGGAGGATATGTGCCTAATTTGGGGCGTTACATGAAACCTTTTCAATACTTTTTCTCAAAACACTTAAGCTTCCTATCTTATAAAACCCACGACCATCAACCATCAATTTGTCATCTTATGCATTTGTCTTATTAGTCATCAAATACAATAAATGCTAAAGGAAGACTAGCTTCCACGTGGATGACTTAAATAAATGAAGATGATGGTCTTTGACTCTTCTTCTCCCTTCTTACACGTCCATGCATATATATATATATATATATATTATTTAATTAATTAATCAATAAACATATATATATAACTGCTGAAGTAGTCCAGTCACACTGGGGTCGGTCCTACCGTCCTACCGGGTCCCGGTATTAAAAAAACACCGGAGACCTGTTTCAGCAATGTCAATGTCGCGATCTCATCGGGACATATCCCAATCTCATCGGGATCCATTTAGTTCTAATGCTCTCCACTTATTGGATCACTATCCAAAACTATTTTACGAATTCTCCAAATCACTCTTATGCGTGTGACCCATTAGGTTCCCGGTTATGTTGGCCACTTAGATTAACACTTAATCT
>JAOQMR010000007.1:16675774-16697358 GCA_027563865.1 Erythroxylum pelleterianum
AATTGGAAATTGAAACTACTTTGAATGATGTGTAAATGAAAAAAAAATGAAGCGATATTAGTTAAGCTATGATTCGTCTGTTATGAGTTGGATTCTGGAAACGGGATCCAACACCTTATATTTTATTGTAGGGTTTAAAATTTTTTAAACTTTGCCATGTATTATGGGTTTAATTATGTTTGGCATTCCTCAAAACCATCCTAACTAATTAAGGAACTTAGATTTAATTTCTCGCTAAAGTTATGAATTGCTGATTGTGATATGTCCATGAGCGATGAACTGCTTTACATTGTCGTTTCGAATTATTATGATAATTATACTTAATTCAAACAATAATTAAAAGAAATAATAATAAGAAGGTATCGTACTTCGAAACCACAAAAAATTGTTTACAATTGTATTGTTAATTTTCTAAAATTATGATAATAATTAAAAATCCTATGAAGTTGGGTAATGAAAATCTTTAAGGCTGAATTTGACCCTATGTATTCAACAATCTCTTTATAAAATGCTTCTTGATACAAAACCATGTGCATGTCTACTGACATATAGCCTATAAAAGGCTTAAGCCCTACCACCACTACACCTACACATCTACCCTTAATTGTGATGGTATTGTACCCCTCTAGCCTTGTGCTAATTAACCACATGGTGGATGTTGTAGCTTCACCGCATTAGAGGCTTGAGATTTTAATCAAGCAAAAGAAGTTTAAAATCTTTTGTCCTACTAAATTTCAGGTTTATATCAAATTTTAAGTTGGTGAAAATCACTGATCTACAAGTTGTTGTACAATGTGGAACCAAAGTTTTGTTAGCAAATCGGGTCAGGATCTAATATTGGCCGCAATGGAATAATTAAAAAACTTTTTCATAAGTTAGCTTCCCAAAATTGATGATCTCTTTAATTCTATAAAATGATTAATACATGAATCATAATAAAGTAAAATCTTAATTCGTACCTTATTCTAAAGCTTGGTCCTTATCTTGTCGTATCTCTCAAACCATTTCTAAAACTTATCCGTCTCAACCATCGTAGCTGCACAAATGTTAGGCCTCTAACGGTATCTATAAAATGGGTTGACAGAACTCTGTAACTCATATAGAGAGGGTTAAGTAAAAAGTGTTAACTCCATAAAGCTTAAACCTATTTATAATAGGTTTTTTTTTGACATTTTAGTAATTTAATTGAAATTTAATTCTAATTTCAATTAAACTTTAATTAAAATTACAAATAATTCTAATTAAATACCAATTATTTCCAAAGAAGATCCAATATCTCATGTTGATCCTTATTTATTAAATATCTCATATTTAATCATAAAGTTTCTCAAACTTTACAATCAAGTCCAACTTGATTAACATAACTTTGCTCTCATCCCATTCTATATGCCATTAGGTTCCTAAATATGTTGACACTGATTGTAAATTATAATTATAATTAGGTAATTTAAATCTCCTTTTAATTTATCTTTAATTCTCCAATTAAACAATTTGTAATCATAAATTAAGATTGACGTATAGCAATCCATCATGACTACCCAAATATTTAAGAATGTCAAAGTGGTTTTAACTAACCTTTCTAAGCGTTATTTTTTTTGTGTAAAATTCAATCATTTCATCATATAATGTTTCGATTAGACATAGAGCATGAAATTAATGTCTACTCTATTTTGAGTCCAATCATAACAGTTCTCTACTATTAGCCATCGATTCAATTAATAAAATTTATAAACTATTTACAAAATGAAATTATACCTTGGCCAAGGATTTCCCAAATCAATACTATTGAAAACAACGAAACATTCTCCCTAATTACTTTGGGGTGATGAATCCTATATTGATCACACAACTACCTCCATATTGTTCATGCTACATCCAATGACTACCGATTGAATAACCTATAATTAAATAGGTCATAAGTAGTATCAAAACATATCAATCCTTATACAAGATAACTTTGGAGATCTCAAGTCAAAGGATCACTTATACAATTATCACAATGAGAATTCCATAGACATACAAATAATGTCCCAAATGAATTTTCATATCGAGTCTATTCAATGAACTTATTCTCTAATAAGGACCCACACGTTTGTTTAAGTATCTCTATACTTTGTCTTATGAGATCGATTACTTCCTTCATAAGGAAAAACAAAATGTGTGCTAGTCTTTTTACGTTCTATTAATGTCCAATCTTAATAGAATAATGATTAGAAATAATACATAAATGCAATATAAATCTCAGAATTATAATCTCATTACAATTTCATTTGCAATGTATAAAGAATGCCTTTAAATTATATTGTCACTAAATTACAACCAAAGTGATTGGCTATAGGACATAAACTAACAAGTTTTCCTTTAAATAATGCGAAAATTCATAGTTCATATATTTTTATAATAAAAAAGTTATAATTAATACCTTTTAAATATATAATAAAATTTAAAATTATTATTAATATATCAATTATATATTTTAAATAAATTAATATATTTAGACTCAATTCAACTATATAAAAATAGATAAAAAATATCACATAAACAAGATTAAGACTACAAAGAAAATTTTGATATAAAATTTAAACTTGATAAATTTAAAACTAGTGAGTATTTGAAAAGTCTCACTTTATTAGTTAGACCATCTTTTGTCAAAATTTTAGCTGTACAATGCAAAGAGAGAGCAATTGGTTATACTGAACTAGAGAGAAATGTAGATGCCCACCTAAAAAAATAGTTCCCATACGTATATACTGGAGTAGAGACAATTTTTAATTGGACACCTATATTTTATAAATAATAAAGATTCCATTAGTTAAATGACCAGATTACTAACAAAACTAATGTTTGGAATTTAACTGTTAAGGTTTTAAAAGATTAGTCACTCAATTGAAAATTTTAAAAACTTAAGCACTAGATTGAAAAAATACTAAAAGATTGGACACTTTAAAATTGATTATCCCTTAAGTGAAATATAGGAAACTCTTCGTATAAGTGGTTAATATGATGAGTCAATTCTCAATACAATGCTACAATTTGCTTCATTATCAAAGTAATAACCTATTTATATAAGGTTATGTGAAAACATATTAGGGAGAAGACATAGACAAGAGAAAATATCTCTTAGGATTTGTTTTCTTACTTAATAATGGTGCATTATCATGGAAATTAAGAAACAATCCTTTGCGACTTTATCCATGATAGAACTTGAATTCATAGCATTTTATAATACAAGAAGCTGAATTTAATTATGATAGTCAAGAAATAATCATTTATAAAAAAAATCCCAAATTTCTTTACACAATCAAGTATATAGATACCACCTATAATTGCATGAAAGATATAGTTCCATAAGCTAAGGTGAACATAATATAGGAAAGTAAGAGTTGATCTTATAAGGAATTATAGATACCACCTATAATTGTATGAAAGATATAGTTCCATAAGCTAAGGTGAACATAATATAGGAAAGTAAGAGTTGATCTTATAAGGAATTCTCTAGCCAATTGTAACAAAAGTCAATAATTAGCAAAAGGGGGTTATGAAATTTTGTAATAAAGAAAATAAAGGAAGTAATAAAATTAGAGTTTTCAACAAGAAAAACCTTGGTTTACAGTCGCTTCCATCCTTTGGAACTACGATTGATCATCGACACAAAATAGTTATTCCATTAATCTTATATTCAACGTGATATTAAGTATTTGTCTTTCCTTAGGATTAGTTAATAAAAATACATAATTTAAGTAGCCCTTATTACTTAACAACCTTAGATATGATCCAAATTTTAATTAAACAATAGCTTTAAGAAAAAAATAGACCATTGAAGCAAGATAACATAGCATTCATGGTTGCATTTAATCTAGTTAAATGCTTTTCCTAAGAGAAAAAATTTCTAACGCAACAATTTAAAGCTCCTAGTTACTATAAAAGATTAAAAGAATTGAACTTTTATGTATTTAAACTTTAACACGGAAAATGATAATTTCAACAAATAAACTAATCATGCACATTAGAAATTAATTAAAAATAATCATGCAATAGAAGCCTACAAAAGTAATTCAATACACGAGTAAATAAAATACTTTACTATAAAACCCAATTGCCTCCCAATCTTTAAAGTTCTAAAAAGGGCTTCCACTTCCTTCAACCAAGGATAAAAACTTAACCAATAATGGTTATTCTTACCACTAGGAGCTGAAGAGAAACTACTCTAAGGTTGACAAAAGAAAAGAGAAAACAAAAAACTTTTAGAATCTAGAAAATATAGCTAGAAATTGGATGCCTTGCTCCTCCACATCTTGACTCTATTTATAGTCTTCAAAACCCATGCGAAAATCTTGTGGTTATGGTCCTTTGGATCCCTTGAATATATCTTCAATGATTTTCACCAAATTTGGCCAAGATAAGGTTTTGAACCACTTTTAACACGTTTGTCCTCTTATAGATTCAGAGTCTGGAAATTGTAATTTTCACTTAGCGTGCTCATGCCTAAGATCTCACCATAATGTTTTCTAGATTTCACTTGATTCCCACAATTTGATCCCAATATGAAAAATAAAAGGTTTTGTTAGCCTAAATCTCTTTGATTCACCTTTAACTATTATTAAGATTGCTCCTCCATTTAAATATTGTAATTTTGATTAAGACTCATCTCTTTGTCCATTCAAATGGCATCTCCCAACCTTATCCTACCAAAATTTGAACATATTAAGATATAGTATGGAAGATTTTGAATGCTAAAAATAAGGTAAAATTATGACACATCAAATTCCCCACACCTATTATGTGCTTGTCTCCGAGAAAAATGAGAAAATAAGATAGCCAAATAGTTTTTACCAAACCAATTCTCATGAGATTAATCTATATATAATCCTTAATAATTAGATCGAAAAAGAGTTAAGCATTAACATACTTCAAAGTTGATTTTGACTAAAATTTTTGAATAGAGATAATTAAAGACAATCTCAATAAAAAAATATGCACAAAGCCTTAGTGAATTTCGTCATGATGCTTGCTCTTTTACACAAGTATTTAGACTTAAGTGTTTACCCTCAAACTGTTGTCCTAAGGAATACACTACTATAAACTTGCATATACATCAAGTTTTTTTCTCACCATGAATGCATAAAGGTATGAATCAAAAGGAATTTAATTAATTGGTTGTAACGGGGCATGGGTTAAGGTTTGGAGAGGGAAAAATTGTAGGATAAAGCCTCTCATATTTAATAAGGTATTCAAACGAATTGCAAGGCTAAGAAAATAATGGAATAAAGCACTCATCTGTCAATGTAAATATATTATGCCTGTAATTATTCTTTTTTAATTAATTTTTTCTTTTTGTTTTTCTCTCTTTTTTTTAGAAAGTAAGCATCAATGAGCAACCATAAATTGAATACAAAATGAGTAATTTGGAAAAATAAAATCTACAAAAAATTACTCTTATTCCCTAAATAACTTAAAAGTACCTTATTAAAATGTGTAGTTGGTGGCACCATATATGATATGATAGGTTTATGATGTGGATTTTAGCCTTCATCTTGATCAATTTTAGTCTTGATTCGCGCACATAATCAAATTAATTCAAAAAGGTTTAGCAAAAATTTCTTTAATAAATCTTATTTCATCAACTTCTAAAAACATTAAGCACAAATAAGGCATTAAAAGTACTCAAACATTCTAAACATGTTCAAAATATCATAAATTAGAACAAGGAAAAAATATCCTTATCCTCACACTATTTAAAACATTGTCCCTATTTTTTAATGATAAAGCAAAAAATGGAAAATGTGGGAAATGAAAGAGAAAAAGAAAAAGAAGTTATCGTATCTTTCTTCTTTGTTTTCGATGGGGAATTTAGCAAGATTGCATAGTGGTAAGGTCTATTACAGGCATTGGGTGATGCTAATGGCTCATCGAGGCATGGCTTGAGTGGCAAGTGTATGAATAGAAGAGATTTTAAAGATTTTTGGGACTTACACAGTCATTTAAATAGTCATGTTCGAGATTGTGTCCTTAATTTTTTTAATGGTTATATATTTACACGGTTGCAGAGAGATACATAGTTGGGGTACATGAGCATGTCTATACTTACATGGTTATGTATAAATCCGACATTGTTGTGTATCTTCACGAATCAGCTCCTTCATCTCCATACATTTATAGATTGATACGGGTCCTCACACACGGGTATGTCCAGATACTTATATGAGTGTGTTAAATCTAACATAGCCATGTATCTTATGATTAGCTCAAAATCCTCATTTTCTTCCTTGATTTCACCTAATTTTTGCTCCTTTTTATTCCTAGAGGTAAGTAAAACCTAAAAAATTGAAAGAAAATCCCAATATGAATTAAATTAAGTAAAACAAAAGATAAACTTAGCGTGTCTCTTAAAGACGATTTTGTTTAATGTCATTAGCTTGACAGTGCAATCATTCATTCTTTGGGATCATTTTCCTCCATCTTAAAAACATCATGCACTAATAAATCAACGAGACTAGTTGAAAATATAAGATAACCCTTATTAGGGGATTTAATCATTTTATGATTTTGAAATTTAATCACATCCCCATCAAATCCCATTGTTAAAGCTCTATTATGCACGTCAAGTTTTTTTCATTTTTGTTTTCACAAATGGTATCCCTAATAAAATCGTTGTTGATTGGTCTTTTTTCATTTCTAAAAATATAGAAGTCATCAAGAAAAATCAATTTGTATTTTATATGCACAAGAAAATCCTTTTCTAACCCCTTAGGATATACATTGGACCTATCTGCTAGTTGAATCACCACTCTCATCTTTTCCAATTGTCCTAAGTTGAGAGTTAAATAGATAGAATATCGCATGATGTTTATAGATGCATCTAGATCTAACATTGCCTTTTCTATCCTTATACCACCAATTGTGCAAGGTATGGAAAACATACCTGGATCTTTGCTCTCATCTGGAATATTTTTTCGAATTAGTTTTGGAGCATTTTCATTCACTTTAATTTTCTCATTTATTTTTGGCTTCTTTCTTCTTTTTATTGTATAAAGTTCCTTTAAGAATTTAGCATATCCAGGTACTTGTTTAATATCATTGAAAAGATGAATATTTACCTCACATTTTTGGAATGAGTCATATAAGTTAGCATAAGGTACTATATCCAATTATCTTTTAATGCTTCTAAAAGAAGGAAGTATAGCTAAGGGAGGAGTAGGCAACTCGTCCTCAGATTTTGGATTAGCCAAATTAGGTGCTGGAAATTGTTTTTTAGCTCCCTTTTGATCTCTTTTGGAGCATATTGCATCTCATATTTTAGCCTTATCTCCTTGCCACTTGTTACCATTATAGCACTTTCATTTTCTCTAGGATTCATTACTATTTAGGAGGGTAGTTTGTTACTATTTTGGGCTTCCAAATGACCAATGGCAGTGACTATTTGTCCCATTTGATTCTTTTTTAATACTAGACCGATTCTCTTGTTTAAATTTCAAAGTGTTAGTAACTGAGTTTTTAATTATTGTTCCTAGATGTACCTAAATTTAAAGATTTAACTGTAAGTGATTGTTGTATTTGCTGATTGGACTGATGAGAAGGCTAATATGGATGATTATATATAGTTGATTAGTCTATTTGTCCATCTCCTCACCTCAAGTTTGGATGGTTTCTCTAACTAGGGTTATATGTGTTTGAAAAGGGATTATAATTTTTTTGAGGTTGTCCTTAAAAATCTATCATATTAACTTGCTTTATGGAGCCATCTTAAAGTGTTAGACACATAACATAGGTGCCCTGTAACTAAACAAATACCACATACCTTTATTGCTTCCATTTTTCCTATTACCAATTGATGAACAAGTGTGGTAAGATCATCCATACATTTTCCAAGAGAAGAAATGTTTACCTTATTAACTATGGAGTTGAATATTCTATCCTAGCATTGAATTGTTGGAAGTTAGTTGCCATATTAGCGATTAATGTGTGTTCCTTATCTGGTGTTTGTTTAACAAATTCTTTTCCACTAGCAATGTTGATGGTACTCCTTTTCGTAGGTAAAAGTACTTTATAGAAATACTGAATTAGGAGTTGTTCACTAATTTGATGGTGTGGACAACTTGTGAATAACTTTTTTAATTACTCTTAATACTCATATAATGATTCACGATTATGTTAACAAGGTCTGTAGACAATGCATATGGTGTATAGTAAAGAAAGAAAATTGGGTGTATAAAAGCCAAGAATATAATAACTGTAGTAGAATATTAGGAGAAGATCTAGTAATTGTAACGGAAAGAATAATTGAGAAGTTACAAAACCAAAGAGTCTAGATTCAAGGAATCTGCAATACAGACTGGGTCCAAAAACATATCCATATTTGCACTACATCAAAAAACCCAGGCAAACAAATTAAATAAGTAGGGAAAAACATCGACAATATAAAAAAGTACAAGGCTCCTTACCCAACCAATGCAGGACTGGCAAGTGTTAGTGGAAGAAGGGGCAACAAGAAATAATGAGATAAGCATAGAAGCTGTCATTATTCCAACATTCCTCCACTAATGGCAAGCTGAAATAGAAAAAGGTTTCTTGAGTAAAAAGAGGTTTGATACTTAAGTGTCAATATTTTCGATTGAATTAACAAATAGTGAAGAAACGCAACAACCAAGTTCAATTAGTAAATACAAATCTTGAACTAAGAGAACTTTAGTTGAGACCCCTATAACATATACCATACCTTAGTTTGTGCAAACTTTGAGAAACAATATGTGCGTTATAGGCCATGTGCTTGCCTTGGATCTCATGAGTGCTCTAAAAAGATAGCCCTTCTTTCATAGAAGGCGGCCCACCTTCACACTCAAGTATTGGAATCCATCAAGTGCTTCTCACTAACACCACACTAATAGGCTATAGATCCATTAAAAGCAAGTGCTCAACCTCTAAGTATAGTTCAGTGAATCTATCAAGTTCGTCTCTTAAGTACCACCCTTCTATAGGCTATAAATTTATTAAAAGCCTAAGTTCAACCTTTTTTAGGTCAACGTAAAACGTCATAGGGATGAGTAATGACCAAAATTTCACTCAATGGGCTTAAGCCCCATCCCCCTAGACGTTTCAAGGACTAATCTCCTTGATAATCCTTTAGTGAAAGGATCTCTTAGATTTCTTTCAAATCTTACAAATTCTAAGGAGATAACACCATTCTTAAGTAGTTGCTTCACCATTCCATGTCTTATACGAATGTGTAGCCTTTTCCCATGATACATGTTGTTCTTAGCAACTCTAATTGCAGCATGGGACTCACAATGCAATAGAACAAGTGTAGATAGTCTACCTTATTTGGGCACATCTGTTAAGAGATTTCGGGGCCAATCTGCTTCTTGACCTACTAACTCAAGAGCAATAAATTCAGATTCCATATTGGAATGTGTTATACAAGTTTATTTTGCAGACTTGCAAGAAATAGCTCCTCCACCCAATGTAAATATATAACCATTAGTTGAGCTAACTTCATCATTGTTAGATACCCAATTTGCATCATAATATCCTTTAATCACAGCAGGAAACTTGCTAAAATGCAAATAATAGTTCATGATGCCTTTCAAATACTTAAGCAAACAATGAAGTGCATTCCAATGTTCACTATTAGGATTATGAGTGTATCGACTCTAATGTGAAACAACATGGGCAATATTAGGTCTAGTATGTTTCATAAGAAATGTCACACTACCAATAATCTTGGCATAATCACTTTGTGACACATTATCACCTTTACTTTTCATAAGATGAATGTTAGAATCATAAGAAGTTCTTATAGGTATAACATCAAAATAACTAAATTTATGCAACACATTTTCAATGTAATGAGACTGACACAAAGAGAAGCCATTCTCTATTTTGATAATTTTAATTCAAAGAATCACATCAGCCTTTCCTAAGTCTTTCACATCAAATTAGGAAGATAGAAATTTCTTAGTCTCATTAACTGCATCAATAGAAGCATAAAAAATCAACATGTCAGCCACATAAAGACATATAAACACACATTCTTATCCTACCATTTTGGAATAAGCATAAGAACTAGAAGCATGAATAACAAATCCATTTTGAGTCAGGGTGTTATTAAACTTCTTATACCACTATTTTGGAGCTTGTTTAAGGCCATACAAGGACTTCTAAACCTACAAATCTTGTTTTCTTGACCAGGTACCACAAAGCCTTGGGGTTGCTCCATATATATTTCATCCTTAAATCCCCATTCAAAAAGGCTATTTTCACATCCATTTGATGCACAACTAGACTGTGGATGGCGGATAGGGCTATTAAAGCACAAACAGTGGCAATCTTAGTCACAGGTGAATAGGTATCACAGTAGTTAATCTCTTTTTTCTGGTCAAAACCTCTCACCACAGACCTTGCCTTAAACCTTTCAATGGAGCCACCATGTCTGCGTTTCCTTCTAAACACCCACTTACCAGTAGTAGTTTTATAGCCATTAGGTAAGTTAGTAAGATTTTATATACGGTTAGCCTGAAGGGATTCTAATTCACTGTTTATGGCCACTTTTCAAAACGGAGCATCTATAGATGTTACTGTTTCTTTATAGGTCTTAGGGTCATCATCTAGAAGTAAGAGTAACACAATGTCCTCAATTATGACATCAAAGTCCTCAATCTCAACTAGGAAAGTAGTAATTAATAAAATCAAGTCCAAAACTAGTTTTAGTTCTACTCCTCTTAATTTCAACAATTGGCTCATTATTGACAGAAGCAGTAGCATGTACAGTATCAGAAATAGGTAAATGCAAAAAAACATAGTCATCATTTACAATTTCATAATTAGAGAGCAAAATCATAAACTCATTTTTCTTGCAAGGAAAAACATGCTAAAAAATTCAACATCTCTTAATTCAGAAATAGAATTATCACTTAAAGTCACAAATCTATAAGTTGCACTATTTTGAGCATAATCAACAAAAACAACATAAAAAATTTTGGGCCCAATATTAGGTCTCTTGAAGCAGGTAAACCAACCTTAGCTACACCCCCACACTTTCAGGAATTTCAAGTTAGGGGCAAAGCCTTTCCACAACTCGTAAGGGGCTTTATCTAATTTCCCATTAGGCACTCTATTGAGAATATAACACGTAAAGTATACAGCCTCTCCCCACAAAATGTCAAGCAAACTAGAGCTTAGCAACATAGCATTCATCATCTCTTTAAGGGTTCTGTTTTTTCTTTTTGCTATTCCCTTCTTTTAGGGAGTGTTAGGCGCATTAAGCTCATGTATTATACCATTATACTCATAGAAACTCTTATGGAAATTTGTGTTATACTCACCATCTCTATCAGACCTTACTCTCTTGATTTTCTGTCAAATTGGTTTTCCACCTCTACTTTGTATTTTAATAACATCTCCTTAATCTCATCTTTACTTCTTAGAAAGTAAACCTTACTGTATCTCGAAAAGTCATCCACAAAATTCATTTAATACTTTTTTACCTCCTATGCTAATGGTATTCTTAAAATCTACTAAGTTCCAATGAATAAGCTCTAAAAGTTCTATCTTTTTACTTGTGATAGGTTTAAAAGGTTTCCTTGCATACTTTACCTCAACACAAATTTGGCACCTAAAGAATTCATTCGTGTTTACTATAACTATTAGGTCCATTTTTCTCATTTTTTAAAGGTTTTTAATTGAGTAATGTTCACATGTTCTAGTCTATTAGGCCATAAGTTAGCGGACTCAACAATATATGCAGAAGCAAAGGAACTACCATTCACTAATTTAGATTCAACATTGAGTACGAAGAGACCCCCTATGAGATATCCCTTCTCCCACAAACTCCCCATTACGAGAGAGTACAACCTTGTCAGATTCAAACACAAGTTTCAGTCCAGCCTTATTTAATAACGAACCAGAAACTAAATTCCTATTTATATTAGGAATATACAAAAAATTATTTAAAGATAAGGTTTTGCCAGAAGTTAGCTTGAGTAGAATCTTTCCTTTACCAAGGACTCCATGTAGACAGATTCACCATGGATAGCCTCCTGTAAATCATGAAACAGGTCATTGTCAGCACATAAATAACTTGAGACTCTTGTATTAAGCACCCAATCAGCCTTGTTAGCACAAGATTAGCCTCAACAATAGCAACAACAATAATGTCATTGTTTTAAGCCAAGTTAGTTTGTGAAACAGGTTGTTTCTAGATAGTCTTTTGTGCACCTTGACATTACGAGGATAAAGCCTAAGGTTTGTCACACACAAAGCACGCACCTTTAGGCTTCTAAATTTTAGAGTCCGACTTGTTGAAACGCTTCGTTTTGCCACAACTTAGATTCTTCTTATTCTTCTCCTTGAACCTGTCTTTAGACATAGTAGCTCCAGATTCAACAATGTTAGAGTTAGTTTTTTATTAATAGAAAGATTATCAAGCTTGTCTTTAAGTTGATTGGCTTCTTTATTTCTCATGTCACTGATTAATTCTTAAAGAGTCAGGTCTTTCTTCTTGTGCTTGAGTTGGTTGCAGTAGTCAATTTACGAAGGGGAAATTTCTCCAGTAGTACGTTGGTTTGAAGTGTTTTACATGTCTTTATGCCTTCACTAAGTATGTCACCAACCATGTTCTCGTATTCGTGCAGTTATTCCATAACTAATTTATCATCGACCATTTGAAACCGCGACCACTTGCTAACTACATACTTTTTCTTTCTGGCGTCATCAACTTTATACTTCTTCTCAAGAGTATCCCAGATTGATTTGGCAGACTTTTGGTGTAGAAAAGATCGAACAGAACATTAGACATATGGCTCAGCATATTCCCATAAACTAGTTTGTTGTCTTTCTCATACTTCTTCAGCTCTTCAGTTTTATCTTTAGTTGAATCCTTGGTTAGGGTTGCAAGAGTAGTAGAAGAGGTACCACTAGTAAGAACAAGCGGAGTGACTGTAACAACAGGAGGATCATTGTAAGTACATAATCAACCTTTAATTGTTCAAAAATATCAACAACCTTTGAGATCACCGCTTATAATTGGTTCTGTCAAGTTGTTCAAGTTTGAATAGATCACGGAGGACTTAGTGAAATTTAAAGTGGCACCGGTACCCATTGATCAAGAGATTTCGCTTTCAAATTGTAAGGAATAAACATGTAGATCAATGGAAATCTGCTGCGTCATAGCCAAGGCCACTTCCTTGAAAACAATTTTGTGGAGGGTCGTCGGTTCAATTCGAAATATCAGTCGCTCCCTAAGGTTATCACAGCGAGCCCTTGTAGACGTGCACTCATAGGCGAGAGAGTGGAGTATGCATAGCAGATGGTTAAGGAACTAGAAAGAAGAAAAAGAAAGGAAGGTCTGTAGACGGTGCATATATATGGTGTATAGTAAAGAAGAAAACTTGGTGTATAAAAGGCAAGAATAGAATGACTGATGTGGAATATTGAGAGAAGATTAAGCAATTGTAACGGAAAGAATAATTCAGAAGTTACAAAACTAAAGAGTCTAGATTCAGTGAATCTGCAATATAGATTGGGTCCAAAAAGATAAACATATTAGCCCACAACCTATAGGCCGCGCTGCACAACTCCCAGACTGTACCGGATTGAACGGGCGGTGCATGCACGTGGTTTACTGCATCAAAAGACCCAGGAAAAAACAATAACAAAGCGCCTTACCCAGCCAATGTGGGACTAGCAATTGTTAGTGGAAGAAGGGGTAAAAAGCAATAATGAGAAAGATATAGAAGCTGTCATTGTTCCAGCAGTAGTGAAACTATTGTTACAAATTGACAACCTAAAATATCCATTTTCGGCTTTCTTATTTCATTTCTTAAAGATCTTTTACCTGTTCCAAATGAATGCTCCACCATGTTCAAACCCTCTGTTGTTGCGATAGATTCTTCATTGCCCACAATAGCGATTAGCCAATTACGTCATTCTAATGTTCGCTTTGATTGATGACTAGCAAGAAATGGAGGAACAATATTCAATGCTCCAAACTTTTATTTTTAAAAAGAGGTCATTCAAAGTATGAAAACTTTTATCATTTTATGTTGTTCCTTCTATTTTTGGGAAGTTACTCAAGCCCCAAGTCCTATATTTTCATTTGTAATGGGGTCTTTTGTTTTAATTAAGTTATTAACCGAGAGTGATTATCTATTGTAATTAGAAATCAAGGAAAACTAAGAAGTAAATGTTTCATACCTAGAAACATAAGAAATTTAAGGCATCAGAATCACATAGGATACAAAAAGTTCGAAAATTTAGAAGGAAAAAAAGAAAAGAAGTTCAAGGCATATGAATCAAGGAATACAGAACTTGAAAATTATCTTCATACATCTGAATGAATGACTCTAGAAAAGTTGTTTCCTATGAGAGTAAGATGACAGGGAAATACTTGGTAAATAACCTATTATTTAATTGACAGAAGTACTATTTTCTACAGATGGCTATCTTTTCGTAAAGCTCAATTAATGATCTTCTAATAAATGTTTCAATCCATTTATTTGTAATAAAAATAAAAATTTCAATTCAATTTTTTTATATTCATAAAATGTCCAAGGTTTTGGATTTTAGCGATATTGTTATTTAATTTGGAACTTTTCCTTTTGAGTTTAATCATTTGGTAGTATATAAAAAGAAAAAAAATGTAGTCAACGCAATTAAAGCACATTATTAGAGGCCTACTCATTTTCTTAACAGATCAAATGGAACAAACTTACAGGGAAAAAAATATTGCTAGTCTAATAATGTAATAAAAATGAAAATTTGGAAGAATTAATCCGTAGATAAGTTTAAATGGGATTTTATGGATGAATTCCATTAGACATTAGTGAGAGAGTGGAATTCTAATAGGATACATAGGAAGCTCACAAGCACAAGACATCATAACCACGTGATGAGCTTTCAAGTTTCAACCAATGATGTTATCTATTTACTGTACATATCTAACAATCATGTTGCTCTAAGTCCTTGTCCCTCTCTTACATTGTAGGTAGAAGTAGAACCCAAACAAAGGTTGATTAGAAACACACTTCTTAAACTTTACGTTGAAAATGATTGTGATTCAAATGCGGGTAGAGGTGGAGCACTATCTCATGTCACTTTTCTAACTTGTTAAAAATATGCTCCTTTGACATTAAGAATTAGATAATTAAACCAAATTCTTGCTACCATTAATCTATAATAAGGCCTAGTTTTAAGAATTTTATAACCTCGTCAGTTTTATTTATCTCTCAATTAGGATAACAATGGGTCCGACCTCATCAATTTTATCTAGGGATGGCAATAGGCCAGGTTGAGAGTGAAATAAAATTGATGAGTCCGAGTCCAAGCTCTACTGGGCCCAAAACGTCTCAACTCTATTTTTATATTTTAAAAAAGCAAAATGACATTGTTTTGCATTACTCGTTGAGCGGCTTGAGGCTTGGTCGGGCAAAAAAAATGAGCCTGAGCCCCACCTAATGCCTAGTCAACCCAGACTTAACCGGCCTAGACCTGTCTGTCATCCTTACTCTCAACTAGTAATGAGTTTTTAAGAAAGAGAACTAATATCAGATTTCACTAATCCTTTATTCTTTGATGTCTCTCGTGAGTTTTATTTAAAGAAAAGCCTTGCATATGTATCTTCTTAATCTTTACACTCTCAAAGTAAGGGGATGACTAGACCTTATAACTTGATTGAAATAATATCAACTTTGTTAAATTCAATTATAGTTTGGAATTATAAAAATTGTTGAGACCAAAATTATAATACATTTTAATTTATATATTATATATTTTAGGTTAAAATTATAACGGAGAAAATAAAATCATCTAAACAATTCAATAAAATTAACATCTTGTACTAGTAACAAAGTTAACCTAGCATGAAATTAATTTTCTTTTTCTCAAGCATCTAATAGAAGTATTCAATATAAATTTTATGTTTTGCAATAAAATGTTTAAAGGGAGATGAATTTATAGAATAAAAAAGAGCATCTCGCAGGTATTAAGGATAATATTGCTTCTTTTAAAAAAGAACCATTTGATGTACATGAGAGGATTGTAAATTATTTGTAGTAACAAGTTAAAAAGAAAAAAAGATAATGTGTCTTTCGAAGAAGACAAAGTACAATAAGTATCAGATACAAGAAAAAGGAAAGTTATTATTGATATAGATTTTTATTTTCCTCCAAGAATCACTCATAGTTCTCAACCTAGTTTAAAATTTTCTTTGATTGATAAGGATGTTATTTTACAATGTAAAAGAGCTTGGACTGGATGGTTCTATCATTCATACATTCCTTTAAATGCTTTAAATTCATCATATTAGATATTACAACAACAATTAGTCTAGGTTTAAAGCACCTTCTTACTATGAGATTATTTTTCCTTTACTTCAAGATTTAAGAAAAGAATATTAGTTAATTGTGGACATATACAAGTGTAATTAAGAAACAACAGGATGTACTAATATGGAAAATGGGTGGATTAATTAAAGATAAAGAACCTTGATTAAAAGTGCTCATGTTTTATGTAAATTATTTTATGAAATTATCGAGTGAGTTGGACCATATAATATTATGCATTTTGTTACAGGTAATGCAACTAATTATATATTAGATGGGTATTTGTTACAATCAAAGTATGAGCTTATTCATTGGTCTCTACGCATTGCTCATTATATAAATCTCATTTAAAAAGATATTTATTGCATGAACCATATTTCTAACCTTACTTTATATGCATCTAAGATCACATTTTTGTGTATAATTATATTACATTTTTGTCTTGGTTAAGAAAGTAAGAAGATTGGTTTGAGATTATACTTCCTGCTACTACTAGGTTTGTAACTATATTTATTATTTTGAAAAGTGATTATGATCATAAATAACTACTTTAAAATTGGGTGACAACTAAACATTTTTAAGTCATAAGTTATTAAAGAGTGCAAAAGGAAAAAAAAAAGTTTGTATTATTATCTTAGATAATAAATTTTGAAATGCTTGGTTGATTATTGTGAAAATTATGGCTCTATTTATAATATTGTTGAGAAATTGACTCAGATGAGAAGCCATCTTTGGGGGATATATATGATGGTATGTATATAGTTTGCAAAACAATTATGAGTCTTTTTAAAGGGAAGGAGAAATTGGCAAGCCTTATACAGATATTCTTGACTGACATGGAATAAGCATCTTATAAAATACACTTAGTAGCTTATTTTATGAATCCTTATTGCTTATATAATAGAGATACATGTACAAAAGATATTGTGAGCGGTCTCATTGATGTGATAAATCTAAAGATATTTTGTCTATTGAAGAGAAATTAAAAGCAACAAATGAAATTAAATTATATCGCGAAGGTTTAAGATATTTTGCTAGATCATGTGCAAAGCGAGAACTTATGATGAAGAAAACGTAGCTGATAAGTTTTCATACTTCTAGTGCATCCTTTACTTTTATTTTTTATCTATCATAACTATTAATTTAACACACAAATGAGTGGTAGAGATTATTTAGTGAAAGTGCTCCAATGTTGAGAAAACTCGCTATTAGATTACTTAGTCAAGTAGCTTTTATATCAGTTGTGAACAAAATAGGAGGGTTTTATATTTGCTTTTATTTTTCATTTATTTTATTTTATTATTAACATTATATTTCTGTATTATGTATTTAGAGTGCTTACTAAGAAGAAAACATATGATCCGATTGATATTGATTGTATTAAATGTACTCATTTTTAGATTAAAGAATGAGAACCAATGCTTGATCTCGATTATAATGAGCTTGAAAAGGCGATTTATAAAGAAAATGCATGTCACAATGAATGAATTAAGAACATCTATTGATAGTTATTAGATATCTTATTTTGATCATATTTAACATTAAAAGAGTATTATAAATTTATAATAGAGAATAATTTTATGCATTGCTGATTTGTAATTTATTTGAATTTAGTAGAAGATCTTGATGTAGATACTTTAAATGAGCGCGGTTTACAAATCTCTAGACAGTGTTGTAGAATTTGAAACTTTTTACGATGACGAGATACAAACTCCTCTAAAATACAATTTTGATTATTATTATTATTATTTAGCTTTAAGTTAGATTAAATTTTAGTTTAAATTATTAAATTTATTATATATTGATAGAGTTTGGTGTTTCTTTATTTAAATGAAATTTTTTATATTATATATTTTTCCTTATTGTTATAATTTTTATTTCTTATTTATTATATATCAATTTTATAACAGTTTAATACTAGTTAAACCTTTAAACTTTTCTTTTTATCAGTTTGATGTACAATTCAAATTTTAACGTAGTACATGTTATGGCAATCCTATAACTTCATAATCAAAATCTTTATAATTAATTAAATAAATGCTAAAAATGGATTAGCGCTAAAATATCCTTACCTTTTTCATGAAACAAATTAAGTCTCAAGCTTTAACTTGAGTTTTCTAACATAAATTTATGTTACAAAACAAACTTGGAACAAATTTTCATAACCTTTTTGTTTTTGAACATAACTCAATATAATATAATGATTGAACAAATTTTCATACCCTTTTGTTTTTTTAACATAACTCAATATAATATATTGATCTAATTCCAAAAATAAAAGTGGAGTATATACTACCATTTCATCTCTCTTTAATAATCATCATCATCATCATCGTCATCATCAAATTGAAATTTCTAAATATTTTTTTAAGGATTTAAAGGAATCAGTCATCTGAACTCTCTATTATGTAATTACAAGAGTGTGTAATCATGATAAATTGGTAATTAATTTTTCTTAAAAACACGTAGTTGTGAGTATTTACAAGTTCAAACAAGTGCTTTGAGCATTAATTAGAATATCAGATCATACCGTTCGGTATCGATATAACAACTAAAAAATGATATCGAATAAGAAAGTTGTTGGAACCCGTTACCGGATGTCCAACCTCTTACGAAAACCAAACAAAACCAGAGCATTTCCACTCTTGCTCTGATACCATATCTGTTGGATCCCGAATTCGGAACCCAACTACTTAATCCCGGAACCCTCATACTTATACAAGATTCGGGTCTCAACCGGAAAACAAAACGAAATAAACTGAAACAAAAGCAAGTCGAAGGCTCGGAATCGAAAGTGAAACGAACCGAAACGAATCGAATCGAATAACAAAGTACGGAAACAAAACGAAAGCGGAAGCAAAAGCAAATCGAACCGAAAGGCATAAGGCGGAAGCAAACGGAATTGTACTTAATATCGTCACATAATTGGCTTGCTTTCATTTTTATCTGAAAATTTCACTCAAACCCGAAAATTCTAAATTTACATAAAAGGTAGAATAATTTGCTTGAAAACCAAAGCTTCACGAATCGCGTCTTACGGAAAAGTTACAAGCGGAAGAGTAAGGTTTAGTATAATAAAACACAAAAATTCAAAAGTTGACAAAATTGGTGCCATTGGAAAGGTTACAAAACGCTCTAAAAGTTTCTAGCAGAAGTTCATTTTAAAATTCCAGTTGAAGGGGCTGTTCAAAAAGTTCATTTTAAAGATAGTGACTAAACTTTGAAAATTCATATCTTTTTACCTAGAACTCGAAAAGTGTCATGGCTTACCTCATTGGAAAGATAAGAAGGTGCTTTATAACTTTCATGAAGGAAATAAAAACCATTTCAAACATTAAAAGGGGTATAAACTTGTGCAAAGTGGGTTCCTAGAATATGACCATATGAATGGTGAAAATTGACCAAATGAATAGTACTCGGCCAACTTCCAACCCTCATAACTTTTTACTCCTAACTCCGAAAATGACCCATTTTATACCATTTTAAAGATCTTAACATTCTCTACGAACTTCAGGAAGATTTCTCATTCAAATTCAAGCCCTAACATGGTCTAAAACCTTAGAATAAGTGGCTGCCCATTTAAAAAAAATGGACAACACCTCCCCTAAAAATGCATCTAGCCAAATTTGAATATTTAAGCATCCAAGCTACAAACCTGCATAAAACCACTTCAATCTCCCAAATCTTCAATCATCCAACTACTAATCCAATCCAAATCATCTCATCAATTTACGCAAATGGCAGCAATCTCACTCTTAGGATTCTAATTGTTTCCAAAACATAAAGCAATGTCACTTACTCTTTCCTTTTTTATCCAAGTTCACCATACAACCATATATACGTAAGAAACTTATACAAGATACATTGAAACTTTAAAACCTTAATATTTACAAGGAAGTAAACCAATACAAAGCATCAAAGGGCATTTAGCCCGATTACATCCAAAAGGTAAAAGGGAATTTACAAAGAACAAGCTAATGCTTTAGTTTTCTCAAAACATAACTTTAAAAGCAAAACGCATCGGAGTATTGCCTCAGTCCCGATGCGGTTACTCAAATTCTCGCTCATTTCCTGCGGAGGGGGAAAAGGGGGGGTGAGCTCGACGGCTCCGTGGATAACACATTTATAATGGAACATAAACAAAACCTTTTTAAACTCTCTTTCCATTGATCATAGTACACAGTAGAAATCCTTTTCAAAACGTATTTCTCAAACCTTTCCGTTTTTCAAAACAGTCATAATCGTTGAAATCATCAATATCTTATTCCTTCAAAAATCTCTATTTTCAATAATATATGAACCATTCAATTCAGGTATGCACCACATAACACTCAATCATGCACCATCCATAACTATACGAAAATGCAATGCGCAATCAATTAGCTCGAGAGTTCCGTAGAACAGGACGGATAACCAGAAGGTTATACCGTAAACAGGACGAGTCCGTTTTCGGATCTCGTAAGCCCATAAGAGGGCAGCCGGGAGAAGGCTATTTCGTCAACGTGCACGTGACTAACAGGACGTTACTCTCTTGCCCATATAACACATATTCTGAATCAGATATTCAGGATGCCATGAATTCTTTAAGGCATAACATAATCGAAATCATATGATTTTATGATAGTCATTCTCAGCATATTTCAATCAATGAAATCACATAAACTCATGGAATGCAGAAATCATAGCAATTTATGAAAATCATTTATAAATAAGAACGTTATAGCTATTTATCAAATCATTTGAAACAATACTTTGAAAACCCTTTCACTTTCTTTATTTTTCAAAAACAGATAATTGGCCCATAGTTCACATTATAAATATATTACCCACCTTAAGTTCTTTAACTTTGAGGTTGATCTGTTGGGCCCCGATTCGCCTTAACCATGTTGAAATTATTTGAAGGCATGTTTAAATTATTTTGAGGCTTTTAATTTGATTTATTGTAATTTGGTTGGAATAAATTGAGGATTTATTGCTTAAGTTATGCTTACTTTAATGAAGGGATTTAGTGAATTTTGATTTGATGAGAAATTATTATTTTATGATACATTGTCAGTATTAAAGAGAATTGTAGGAATTGAGGGATTTGATTTAATTAGAGCTTGCATGGAATTTTAAAATTTTAATGAAGAAGAAGGTTTGAGGAAAATTGTTTTAATTGATGGAATTTAGGAGTCTAAATTGGAATTTGTGCTAAATTGGTAGAATTAAATTGTTAGAATTTAAGAAGTGCAAAAATAAGTGATGAAATTGAAAGAGCCCATTAGGAAG
>JAOQMR010000007.1:16697458-16707828 GCA_027563865.1 Erythroxylum pelleterianum
TTTTGTTTTATTAATAATAAATATTTTCATTACAAAACTGTAACTGAAGAAGATAAAGTTACATGTAAATACACTTGTATTCCATGGCACTATATTTACATAACTCCAACAATAACAAATAGAGCCTTGAAGGTGGTTCGGTAGGCACACTAAGCATCATCCAGCTTTAATGCCTAATCTTTCTTTGAACTACTTACCGTCTTCTCCAATAATCTTTTTAGCTTGTTGATTACAAACCCCACTTTTCCACTTGTTTATAGACTGTAGGGAGTGACAACACGATGGTATAATTCATTTCTTCTAAGAAGAGCATTAAAATATTTATTGCAAAAATATGTTCCTTTATCACTAATTATGGCTCACAGCAGTTCTAATTTATATAATAACCTCTTAATAAATTTCTACATCATCTTTCCATCATTAGTTGGAGTCGCTATTACTTCAACCCATCGTGATATGTAATCAACTACAACTAAAACATAACTGTTCCCTATGGAGGATGGGAATGGTCTACTAAAGTCTAATCCCCACACATCAAACACTTCCATTTCTAGAATGTTAGACAATGGCATTTCATCCCTCTTAAAGATGTTTCCTACTTTTTGACATCTATCACATTGTGGAACAAAGTCTTGAGCATCCTTAAACAAGTTCAACCAATAAAAATCACATTCCAATACTAGTGTTGTCATCTTGTTCGCTCCATAATACCTTGTACAGATAGATTCATAAAAATGTGTTAGTATGTCTAATATTTCTTCTTTCGGAAAACATTTTCTAATTAATCCATCAACATATGTCCTATAAAGTATTGGTTCATCCCATAAAAAATGAATACAGTCATACAAGAACCATTTCCATTATTGATAAAACAAATCAAGGGGAAGGATACCACTTGCAATGTAATTAGGTATATCAGCATACCATGGTACAACAATTAAGCAACATCAAGGTTTTATCAAGGAATTGTTCATTGTGTCATCACTCTATTACAATTCCCCTCCTTCAAGACGTGATAAGTGTTCAACTACTATGTTTTCTACTCCCTTCTTGTCTCTAATCTCAATAGTAAACTCTTACAGGAGAAGCACCCATCGGAAAAGCCTCGATTTTGTTTCTTTCTTAAACAAGAGATACTTTAGTGCTACGTAATTGGTAAAAAGATCACCTTAAATCCTAAGGGGTAAGACTGAAACTTTTCACATGCAAAAACCACTGCTAGCAACTCCTTTTTTTGTAATAGTGTAATTGAGTTAGCCCCCTGTTAATTTCTTGGTTGCATAGTACACTGCATTTAGTCTCTTTTCCTTCCATTTTCCCAGCACATAACCCACAATGTGGTCACTAACATCACATATGAATTTAAACTATCATGACCAATTCAGTGACATTAAGATTGGTGCTGAAATTAGTACCTCTTTTAACTTATTAAAAGAAGATAAAAAAGTATCATCAAATATGGAAGGCACATCTTTAACTAATAGATTCATAAAAGGTCTAGCAATTAAAGAGAATTCCTTAATTAAGCGATGATAAAATCTTTCATGTCCTACAAATGTCGCACTTTTTTGACATTAAGTGGTAGCGAAAGCTTCTTAATGACCTCTGTCTTGGCTCTATCCACTTTTATACCTTTGCACGATATCTTGAGTCCTAATATTACTCCCTCGTGTACCATAAAGTGACACTTCTCCCATTTTAAAACCAGGTGTGACTCTTCATATCTTTGAAGAACTCTATACAATGTTGTCATGCAATGCTCAAAAGGGTCTCCAACAGCTATAAAATCATTCATAAATATTGCCAATATGTCCTCAATTATATTTGTAAAAATAGAAATCATACACCTTTGAAAAATAGTTGGAGCATTACATAACCCAAAAAGTATCCGACTATAGGAAAATGTTCCACAAGGATATGTAGAAGTGGTCTTTTCCTGATCTTTCAAATAGATAAAATTTTGATTATAGCGTGAATATCCATTAGGGAAACAATAGAATATATGCCAACCATCATTTGATTATTTAATCAATAAATGGGAGAGGAAAATGATCCTTTTTAGTTACCTTGTTAAGCTTTCAATAATCAATGCACACTCTCCAACCTATGACTGTTAGAGTAGAAATCATTTCACCACTTTCACTCTCCATTATTGCAATCCCTCCTTTCTTAGGAACATTGAACTAGGCTAACCCATTCACTGGTCAAAAATAAGTAAATGATACCCACATCTAACAACTGTATGACCTCTTTCTTGACCACTTCTTTAATGTGAGGATTCATTCGTCATTGTCTTTCCCTCACTGATTTGCTTCCTTCTTCAAGTTAATCCTACATGACCATATTAGGACTTATTCCTCTTATGTCGAATATTTGCCATCCCATAGCCTTAATTTGCTTCCTAATTTCCTTTACCACCTTGCTTTCTTGATCCCCATCTAAGAGGTTTGAGATAATGATGAGTAAAGTTTGGCCCTCATTTAGAAAGGTATACCTAAGGTATGTAGGTAAAGGCTTCACCTCAAGAGATGGGGCTTCATAATGGAGGGTGGTATGGGTGCTTCTATTCTTACTAAAATGTCTTGATGTGATTGAACACCCAACTCCTCCTTCTCTCCTTCATCCCTAATGTTAACTTACTCAAAACTCACTTCATCATTACAACTCTCCTCTTACTCTTTGATACATTCATCCTTAATGTCTATCTTTATACAAGAGTTACTTTCCTCACATTCTTCAAGACTTTTGTTAATGTTAAACTCTACTTGATCATCACCAATTAAAAGAATTAATTTGCCTTTATAAACATCAAATCAGAGCTTTCCCAGTATTTATAGACGATCTTCTATAAATGATTGGGAAATTCTTATCCTCTTCAAAGTATAATACTACGAAGTCCACAAGAATAATGAATTTTTCCACATTGACGATGACATCCTCTACCATACCAAATAGTTTCTTTGTTGGCTCCCGTTTCCGTACCCCAACCTTATTGCGAAAACATGAACGCGAGCGTGCGTGTATATAACCTTGAAGGATTTTTTTTTTCATTGAACCCTTATTAGACATTATCAATTCATCTTCATGCTCATAACAACCCAAAAATTCACTCACAATTTGTTCAATGGTGTGCCCTATACAAAATAGTCACCAAGCTTGAAACCCTTTTCTCCTAATTGTGAACAGAATTTGGAAAACTTAAAATCTTAATTTCAATTTGACTTCTTCAAAGAAATCATAGCTCTAAGTCTCTAGTTTGTTTTAGAGCAAAAATCGACCCAATCGGAGTTCTATAGCTCAAGATATCATCAAAATACCAAAATGTGTACTCCATTTATGCTCTCTCAACCGACCTCTCACTTTCTTTAATACAAACTCTCTCAAATCAACTCCAAAATATACCAAATTTTCAGGAGAGATAGCTACATGTATTAGGAATCCATTGGTCCAAGAATCACTTCAATTGGAGATCGGATGAGGGAGTTATGCACAAAAGAGTAGACTATGTTCACACCATAAATCAAATTGAACCTCTCTTGGCGCTAATGCCATAACTTTCACCAAAAATGTCGGATTGCTTTCGTTTTTAAACCATTAGAAAAAAGACATATAGTCCTACAAATTTCATGAAGACCACAAAGTCTGATTCTACCTCCAACAGTGTCAAAATGCACCATCTTTCCAGTGAATGTCTGTTAAACGGACATCCATGTCCGTTTAACGGACATCCATCGGGTAAACTGCACCATTTCATCCGAGAAGGTCCATTAAACGGACTTCTATGTCCATTTAACGAAAATACACTGGGCAAGGGGTCCTTTTTGACCTGAGAAGGTCCGTTAACGGACATGGGGGTTTCCCAAACCCCTCCAAACCCTTTTTCATGCCTCCTACAACCATACTAACATCATAAACACTTATAATCTTATAATTTTCACTTATTCTGATGCTAAAACACTTCATAACAACTCAAACAACAACTCATACAACAATTTAATCTCATCAAACTCTCGATTCTTGATCCATTTGTCCCTCAAAACAACAAATTCTTATCATTTACCCTAGCTATCATCAAAGCTATCACAAACACACCATATACAACACCTTAACTTGTAACAATCATATCTCTTGATTCCTATATCCAAAAATTACAATCATTAAAGCGTCGGAAAGCTAAAAGGATCATCTACAACTTTCGAGGAGACAATTTTTGCTAATTCTTTCTAAATTGTTCCAGATTTTTCCTTGAAAGTCAGACATCATTCTCACTCTTGTGAAAACTTGACATTGGCCCAATTTCACTTCCTTAGCTAATACACCATCATCCTTATCTATACAATTACCAATCTTCTTTTCCATAACATTTTCCATTACAACCAATAGCAACTCATAGCCAAAGTCTAACAACTCAATTTATTACTTCTTTAAATGTACTTAATTTGAACTACCAATTGAAGTTCATCAAATCATCAACTTCCATTCATTTTTACTCTTCATATTTAACCACATCTCATCGTTCATAACATTTCTATGTGCCTTTTCCCATAATATCTCACTGATTTGTATATATACATGCAAACCATTCATGCTCACATTCACCATATTCATCCATGTATAACTTCATAATTTATGTCCATACACAATTTCACAATCCATTATCATCATACACAATTCCAGAATTCATTGACATCATAAATTAAGAGTTTTACAACTTCATTGGCATCTCATGCCGCAATACATCCTCAAATATCAATATCCACTATACAAAACATACAAAGCCGAATAATTATCAAATTACATCTAAAGCCCTGTTTTACAAGAATTATCCGAAACGAAACCAATCATGCAAATTCAAATCGATGTCTTGATACTTTCACTTGATTTCTTGTTCAATACCTAGAGATGGGGAAAGAGAGGAGGTGAGCTCAAAAGCTTCGTAGGTAACATGCTTATAACAATTAACAAACAAAACCTTTCAAAAAGTTCTTTATCATGGAAAATTCTCTTTTGAGTCATAAAACAAATGCTTCTTAAAAACCTTGTCAAGTAATCAAATCAACAATAACACAAGTCATGCATTTTTCAAATTATTCACAAATCATAACACATAAGCACGTCATAATGGTTCGGGTGGTCCGTAAACAAAACGTACTAACACAATTACAAAGAATGGTCTTGTGTAGTCGTTAACAGAACGAACTAACACAATCCCACATGATGGTTTTGTGTAGTCGTAAGGGAGTCCATGAAGGAACTCCATGCCGCTAGCGGGCAGGCGGGAGAAGCCTTTAGACAAGTGCACACTTGACATACAGAATGGACCAAACCAACCCACATAACATGTAATTTATGACTTGAAAACAGAATTTCCCAAAATGGCAATATTTCATAAACTTGTTTTTCTTGAACATGCGCTTTTTTGAAAATCCTTTCATGTAGCAATTCATAATTCATCAACAACATTGGCATACTAATTTCACAATTCATCAACCAAAATCATACACCAAACATGTAGCAATTTTCACAAATCAATCAAAAGCAATAACGGAAACATTTATGAAATACTTGAAATCTTTTTACTTTCTTGATTTTGACGAAAACATCAATGGCTCATTAATTAACTATAAACATGAACCCACCTTAAATCCTTGCTTGTAAACCTTACTTATTCTTGTTCAACATGCTTCCCCTTATTCTTGATTCCTCTTGCCTCTCTCTCTCTTGATGTCCTTCATCAATATTCACAAAATCCACAAATCAAAATAGTGATTCCAAATTAAACAACCCTAAGAACACAATCACCAAAATTGATCTTAAAATTCACAAACCCATGCATTTCTTAAGATATCTAACCCAAAACACTTTCAAAACTCAACAAAATACAAATCCTCTTACCTTGATCTTCACCCAACTGAAGGGTTTCTTGGCTCATCTTGAAGCTCTCATCCTCCTACACATTTTTCCCTTCTTGAACAACCATAAATTCCTTGTTGAAATCCATGAAAATCAATCCCTAGCATCACCCTTCTTCTTTCTCTTCTTCTCTCCACCAACCCTCTCTCTCATTTGTCTTTTATTTTCTCTCAATTTCGTGCCCCACTCTTCTTTTTATACCAACCCACATGTCTTTTGACCATTTTGCCCTTACACAATAGCCTTGTAACCTTACAAACTTAAGTGATCTTCTAATCTTGCCCCTCATGCTATCTACCACCTTAATTCAACTTAATCCATGCCATATTATCTTAATCACATTAACATGCTAATTAGCCATATTAACATGCTAATTAATTCCACAAAATACCCTATTAAGACCTTAAAGTTCATTTAATTCCTTGCCTAACCCTTTCCAATAATCAAGGCATTTTCTAATCATGTAATTGAAGGAATTTGCTTGAACTTCTTTCTAGAGAAATGTTCCTCATTATCTTAATTTTCTAATGACACGAATATCATTCAATTTGGTTTAATATTCTGACAGTTATACACCAAACATTTCAGATTGTTTTTATACCGAAACATTATCCTGCGCATGACTTCCATCTGAAAATTGACTTTCTTAGAGATTGAATTAGAACTCAATTTCATCATGCAATTTGTAGCCTTATCTCTTTAGTTTAATCCAAATCAAGAATATTCTCATTTAGATAACTAGGGTTCAAATTATGGCTAAAACACTAGAGCCTGCTCAATGAACTTACATTTTCTAGCTTTTTAACTTCTAATTTTTCACATATAATGCATCTTGTATCTAAACCATATTTTCTTTTCTTTTCAAATTCAATAATTCTCCTTTCTTTATCACTTCTTTAAATGTACTTAATTTCAACTACCAATTGAAGTTCATCAAATGATCAACTTCCATTCATTTTTACTCTTCATATTTAACCACATCTCATTGTTCATAACATTTCTATGTGCCTTTTCCCATAATATCTCACTGATTTGTATATATACATACAAACCATTCATGCTCACATTCACCATATTCATCCATGTATAAATTCATAATTCATGTCCATACACAATTTCACATTCCATTATCATCATACACAATTCTAGAATTCATTGACATCATAAATTAAGAGTTTTACAACTTCATTGGCATCTCATGCCACAATACATCCTCAAATATCAATATCCACTATACAAAACATACAAAGCCCAATAATTCTCAAATTACATCTAAAGCCCTGTTTTACAACAATTATCCCAAACGAAACCAATCATGCAAATTCGGATCGATGTCTTGACACTTTCACTTGATTTCTTGTTTAATACCTGGAGATGGGGAAAGAGAGGGGGTGAGCTCAAAAGTTCCGTGGGTAACATGCTTGTAACAATTAACAAACAAAACCTTTCAAAAAATTCTTTATCGTGGAAAATTCTCGTTTGAGTCATAAAACAAATGCTTCTTAAAATCCTTGTCAGGTAATCAAATCACCAATAACACAAGTCATGAATTTTTCAACTTATTCACAAATCATAACACATAAGCATATCATAATGGTTCGGGTGGTCCGTAAACAGAACGTACTAACACAATTCCAAAGAATGGTCTTGTGTAGCCGTGAACAGAACGAACTAACACAATCACACGTGAAGGTTTTGTGTACTCGTAAAGGAGTCCATGAAGGAACTCTATACCGCTAGCGGGCAGGGGGGAGAAGCCTTTAGACAAGTGAGCACTTGACATACAGAACGGACCAAACCAACCCACATAACATGTAATTCATGACTTGAAAACAGAATTTCCCAAAATGACAATATTTTATAAACTTGTTTTTCTTGAACATGCACTTTTTTGAAAATCCTTTCATGTTGCAATTCATAATTCATCAACCACATTGGCATACTAATTCACAATTCATCAACCAAAATCATACACCAAACATGTAGAAATTTTCACAAATCAATCAAAAGCAATAACAGAAACATTTATGAAATACTTGAAATCATTTTACTTTCTTGATTTTGGCAAAAACATCAATGGCTCATTAATTAACTATAAACATGAACCCACCTTAAATCCTTGCTTGTAAACCTTACTTATTCTTGTTCAACATGCTTCCCCTTATTCTTGATTCCTCTTGCCTCTCTCTCTCTCTTGATGTCCTTCATCAATATTCACAAAATCCTCAAATGAAAATAGTGATTCCAAATTAAACAACCCTAAGAACATAATCACCAAAATTGATCTTAGAATTCAGAAACCCATGCATTTCTTAAGATATCTAACCCAAAATCCTTTCAAAACTCAACAAAATACAAATCCTCTTACCTTGATCTTCACCCAACTAAAGGGTTTCTTGGCTCATCTTGAAGCTCTCATCCTCCTCCACGTTTTTCCCTTCTTGAACAACCATAAATTCCTTGTAGAAATCCATGAAAATCAATCCCTAGCATCATCCTTCTTTTTTCTTTTCTTCTCTCCACCATCTCTTTTCTCTTTTGTTTTCTCTCAAATTCGTGCCCCACTCTTCTTTTTATACCAACCCACATGTCTTTTGACCATTTTGCCCTTACATAATAGCCTTGTAACCTTACAAACTTAAGTGATCTTCCAATCTTGCTCCACATGCTATCTACCACCTTAATTCAATTTAATCCAAGCCATATGATCTTAATCACAATAACATGCTAATTAACCACATTAACATGCTAATTAATTCCATAAAATACCCTATTAAGGCCTTAAAGTTCATTTAATTCCTTGCCTAACCCTTTCCAATAATCAAGGCATTTTCTAATCATGTAATTGAAGGAATTTTCTTGAACTTCCTTCTAGAGAAATGTTCCTCATTATCTTAATTTTCTAATGACACGAAAATCATTCAATTTGGTTTAATATTCTGATAGTTATACACCAAGCATTTCAGACTGTTCTTATACCGAAACATTATCCTGCGCATGACTTCTATCAGAAAATTAACTTTCTAATAGATTGAATTAGAACTCAATTTCATCATGCAATTTGTAGCCTTATCTCTTTAGTTTAATCCAAATCAAGAATTTTCTCAGTTGGATAACTAGAGTTCAAATTATGGCTAAAACACTAGAGCCTGCTCAATGAACTTACATTTTCCAGCTTTGCCTAACCACACAATAAGTATAAACATATTACCCACCTATAATCGTCCGATAATCCAAGTTCAGCGTTGTTCTTCCTCTCGCTCTTGGATCGGATCTTCTTGGTTTCCTATAACAAACTGAGTTCAATCAAATAAGAATTCATACTCCCCAAAATACAAAAATACTTTGCTGGAAATCGGCCCCACGTCACGACGCATGCGCTCACCGCTTCGAGAAATGCCGCATACGTCGCGACGCACGACACGAGGAATAAATAATTATCACATCGCGACGTGTTCTTGAGCACGTCACGACGAGCGATCGCAGAAACACCCGAAACCTAGATTTTCTTCAGATCTCAGACCAAATCGCCCCAACCTTCACAATAACTTACTTTAACCTTAGATCATCACTCGTACACCATTTCTAAACTCATTTTAACCCCAAATCATGTATAAACACAACAAAATCATCAAACCCTAACATTTTCGACATCACCGAACACAAACTACCATCCCCTACTCGATAAATCCCTCATTTTTGTTCTAAATAACACTAAACTAGGTTCAATCAACCAGAATACAAACAAAGAAACTGATAAAACTTACTTGGAATGCTTCAATCTTCAAATCGTCGAAAAATCTCCCAAAACCCTAATTTCCTCTTCTCTTCTCTCAAACCCACGACATCTTCACTTTTCCCCCTCTTTCTATTTTCTTTTTCCCTTTTCTATTCTTACTACTAGCACAAGTACCCTTATGCCCCTTTCACTTAAGCCTTAAACCCTTAAACCAAAGTGGTCTTCCAATATTACCCCTCTTTTATTTTATCCAATTTAATCCTAATTTAAGCCAAACTTTAATACCTTAATCAAACTTGAATTTAATACTAGCCTTAGCATAATTCAAATCCAATTAACTGATCTCATAAGACTTCAAAATTAAAATCATGCCTCAAAAATAAATAAAACAGGTTTGGGGTCCAACATTTCTCCCCCCCTTAAAAGAATTTCGTCCTCGAAATTCTTACCTGAATCCACGAAAAGATACGGATACTTCTTCTTCGCTTCCAAAGGCTCCCATGTAGCCTCCTCCGTCGAATGATTCCTCCAAAGACCCTTGACTAACTGAACTGTCTTGTTCCTCAACACTTTTTCCTTCGAATCCAAGATCTTCACTGGAAGCTCCTCATAACTCAAATCATCTCTCAACTGAACCTCGGAGGTCTGAATAATATGAGAAGGATCTGATCTATACCTCCTCAGCATAGAGACATGAAAAACATCATGTATCTGAGAC
>JAOQMR010000007.1:16730795-16744532 GCA_027563865.1 Erythroxylum pelleterianum
TGATTCCAATTGCGTTGGAATCGTTAGAACCGAGGGATCATTTTATTAAAATGCCAACCCAAATTTTCTAATTAAATTTTTCCCTCCTAGTTGTGGTCGTTGTGTGTTCAGTTTGGGTCCTCTATACCGTGTGGGTCTGAATGTTGGGCTTCGGAGACGGGGTCCAACAATACTGTTGCGACCCTTGATAAAGAAAACTCCTTATGAGTTGTGGAATGGAAGGAGACCGAATATATCCTACTTTCATCCATTTGGTTGCAAGTGTTCTATACTGAATACAAAGAAGATGCTGGATAAATTCGATTTAAAAACCTGTTCAGGAATATTTCTAGGCTATTCTCAATCATCGAAGGCTTTTAGGGTTTACAACCATACCTCTAAGACAATTGAAGAGACTATCCATGTCAAGCTTGATGATAGCTCCCAACCCAGTAAGGAAGTTGATTCGGATGATGAAACCCCTTCAATGCCTTTAGGTGATATTAAAGAAGCTCCATCATCAAAAACTCAGTTAGACAAGATTGAGGATATTACAGAGACTCTTGAGTTGAAAAGAGATTGGAGATATAAGAGTTTTCATCCCGAAGAGTTAATCATTGGAGAGACCTCAGAGGGAGTTCGAGCAAGGTCCAAATTCAGAAGAGAAGCTAATGTAGCATTTGTTTCTGAAATAGAGCCTAAGAAGATTAAGGAAGTTCTTCAAGATGAAGCGTGGATATTAGCTATGCAAGAGGAGATGAACCAATTTACTAGGAACAAAGTTTTGTCCTTGGTTCCTAAACCTTCAAAGAAATCCATCATAGGAACTAGATGGGTATTCAAGAATATGCTAGATGAATCAGGGAGAGTAAGTCGGAATAAAGGAAGATTAGTAACACAAGGCTATAATCAACAAGAAGGAATAGACTATAACGAGACTTATACTCCAGTAGCAAGACTTGAAACTATTAGGATACTGCTGGCATATATTGTTTGTCATGATATAAAGCTTTTTCAAATGGATGTGAAAAGCGCATTTCTGAATGGTTTTATAGACGAAGAAGTTTATGTTAAGCAACCTCCTGGTTTCGAGGATGTAAAGTATCTGGATCATGTCTATAGACTTCATAAGGCTTTATATAGCTTGAAGCAAGCTCCTAGAGCTTGGGATGATCGTCTAAGCACTTTTCTTATTGAGAGTGGTTTTAGTAGAGGTCAGGTAGACAAAACACTCTTTAGAAAGAGTATTAAGAAAGATTTTATTCTAATTCAAATCTATGTTTATGATATTATTTTCGGTGCAACTTCAAAAGATTTATGCATGAATTTTGAAAATCTTATGAAAAATGAGTTTGAAATGAGTATGATGGGAGAATTAAAGTTCTTTCTTGGGTTGTAAGTTAAGCAAACTGAAAAGAAGATCTTCATCCATCAACAAAAATATGTTAAAGAACTGCTGTCTAAGTTTGATATGCAAAAAGTGAAACCTATGTCAACTCCGATGCATCCTTTATAGAGGGATGATTGGTTCTTTGCTTTATCTTACAGCAACTAGACCTGACATTTTGTTTAGTGTATGCTTGTGTGCAAGGTTTCAGGCCGATCCTAGAGAGTCTCATTGTTAGTGTAAGTCGACTTGTACTCTGCGTAACTCGACTTATGCTTGCACGATACCCATAACTCGAGTTGTATAGTGTCACAACTCGACTTATGTTTGTATTGTAAGATTGTTAGAGTAGTGCCCTAAAGGCAATCGCTTGTACAAAGCTATGTACAATCTTTATTCATCAATAAAGAAAGGCATGTTTCATTAATTTGATGTTCTTTATTTTTTTACTTTTTCAGGACTTAATGTGTCACGAATTGACACATTCAACTGAACAAGGTCATCCGATGACAGTGGATGAAGTGTGCGACAAAGTCCTGGGGACCAAAACAGATTACATTGTTGGCATGGGAATGGGACCTCGACCACAAGGGAAGACTTCAGTCAGAAAGAGACTTCGAGACAAATTAGCGGAGTCCAAGAAGGTTAATGAGGGCTTACAGTCTAAAGTCGATGAATTGACCAAAAAATTTGAAGAAATGCAGGATAAATTAACTACTGAAGTCGAGCAACAAAAAAAGGTTTTGGAACTCATATGTTCTACACATAATATTCGCGTTGATTAGACAAGTTCTCATACTGATATATTAGACACTTATGACATATTGTTCATATTAATTACTATATTATGACATCTTTGGGATTTTAAATTATATAATTCATTGTCTACATGTATTAAATTCTTGTTATACATTATTAATCATTCGCAAATCCATGATGTACTCAACAAATTGATAAATTACTAAGTAAAAAATTCAATTTATAATATTAAATAGTTATTAAATAAATCAGATTTAATATTTTCCCCAATTATTAATTATTCAATCACAATAATAATTCCATTAAATTTCAATTTTAAAATCATATACGGATTCAAATAAAATTTCAAATTTAATTTTAATAATTCTCACTATTATGAATAATTTCAGATGTGTCATTTAAATTTAATTATATAAATTTAAAATTTATTAAAATAAACTTTTTTTAATATATTTAAAAATAAATTAAAAATATTTATCATCTGCGACGTTTAATCCCAAACGTCGCAGATTTCCATGATTCAACGACGTCTAACAAACGTCGCAGAAAGCTATATTGTTTCCACGACGTTTAATTCACTCATCGCCCATTTCCCTACGCTTTTACGACGTTTTCCAAAACGTCGAAAAATAGCCTAGGCTTCCTCGACGTTTTCTACTAAACGTCGAGAAAAACGTTTCCTTACTCCCCCTTCAACGACGTTTGTTGCGACGTTTTCATAAACGTCAAGATTAACAATCAACGACGTTTTTCTAACATTTGCGACGTTTTTTAAACGTCGCAAAATGGGTATTTTTCTTGTAGTGGAAGTTTGTGATTTACTAAACAACTATCAAATCTACCAATGTTCCTAATGGTGGCCACTAATTTGCCCGTGCAGTATGATGTTGCTGCTCTTCATACTTCATTTGCAAGGTTATTCGGTCACCCGAAAGCTTCATCGATGGTAATGTATAATGACTATATCACCAGTTTGCATAATTTAATTCTTTGGTGCTTGCTTCCACGTACTATTGTTCACATTGCAGTTGTACTACACTGAATAGAACTAATATTTACTAGTTAATTAGTTATGGAGGCTAAGAGATATTTCCTCCAGAGCCATAATTTTTAGAGATAATTTAGCCATCCATTGATTTTAGACTTTGTTTTTTAAAAGAATATGTCAGAAAAGATGTGTAAATTGAAATTCAAGTAATAAAATTCACAATTAAAATTAGAAAAAATAAAGATTCCAAAAGTTGAAATGAACAAGAACTAGTTTTCTTTCCCAGCTCCATTATGGCTTAGGTTAGACCATTTTACATCTCATAGAACTAAAAACAAAGTTCCGTGTTAAAAGAGTAAGTTGGCTTGTGAAAAGGCATCTTTCATAAGACAACATGGATCAACATCAATTTGGAAGGTGGTTTGTTTTGGAACCTAACATATACTTTTATGGAAATGAGAAATATGTAACGAAGTCCCATTTTGATGCAAGAAAAGGTTTATGAATTGAAGTTCTTGTACATGTTGGTATACCGCGTCACACTTTTCTATCCTTCAAAATTTTAACTTATTTGATGCAGGAGCAATCAGATGAGCTCCAATTTTTTCAGGAGGGCTTGAGGTAGGCGTTTGATACATGAGGAAAAAAAATACAATAAAAACTAGAAACAAGCTGCTATTATATTATAGATGATTGACTTTGGCTTGTTGGTGTGATTCAGGCAGTTGTTTCTGAACTCTGGTATGTGGAGGAGTACGATGTTATGGCCCTTGCATTGGATGGAAGAATGAAGGTCCGCGGGTTTCAACTTGGTTGCAACACAAGCTAAGATCCAGGCAAATGTAGAACTATAACCATTGTTAGTTAGTTATTACCAAGACAAAAATGGCTTCAGAGGTTGTAATTACATCTTCTGTAAGGATTGCAATATTGCAATACTCCCTGTATCAATATCACAGATGATACCTCGAAACACTAGGTCCTAATTTGAGTCTTATATAGATTTCGTAAATACTAAAAAGTGTATACTTCTTAGTTTATAAGACTTTGATCTTTTAATTGACCATTTGAATCGAACAAGTTTTTTATATAGAATACTTAATTTTCCTGAATGTATTTAAGGATGCAAGTGTTTTATCTATTAATTAATAGGATGTGAAGTATGATTTTGGATTTTGTTCAAGTGTGGTGCATTTGCTAATATTGTTGAACGGCGGGGCTGGCACAGGTCACCCACGCCCCTTTGGAAGTATTGAAATCGGACAATCACGGGCGCTCACGACATGTCACCTGTCCCTCTGTGGATCACACGTCACAATATGGATTTAAACTTGTTATTACGACTACTAATTACATTTCCTCTCTTAGCCTTAGCCCGTATAATATTTAAAAAGAAGAAGGGAAATGCCACTGGTTATTTTTTTTTAGTATTATTAGATCCAAAGCAAAATGTGTGATGACGTGGCAGGGCATTTGGCAGGGGACAAGAGAAAAGACAAACCAAAAGACACGCAAAGAGCACGTGTCGGCCTCACGCTACCGGGTTCATTGCATCGACAAAGCAGATGGTGGACACGCGCCGTCCACAATAACAAGCACGCGCTGCATCTCTCTTCCAAGTAAAAACAGTGCAATTAACAAAACAACCTCGCTCCTGCATATTCTCTGTCTCAGGTTTCTCCTCCTTTGTTATCTTCCTAACTTGAGAAAAAAGGAAGAAGAAAGAAACAGTTCTCTGCTCTGAATTTTGCCGTGTCGTACTTAGCTTTTAAGCTCATGATCTTGATTCACAGAGGTGGGACTTCGTTTTCTTCTTAAAAGTATCTTTTCTTTTTTAACCTGCTGTTGGTTTGTTGTTAATATTGTTGATTATTGTTGGTTTTTTGCTTTTAATCTACCAAAAGTTCTCTCTTTTGATTAGTTGTCTGTTGCTCATATTGGTTTGATTAAAAAAAAAAACCAACGTTACCACTCATAATCTTTTTTCTTTTTCCATTTGCGTCAGTAGTAAGCAGATTACTGCTTTTGATTGTTTGATGAAATTCAGTAGCTAAAGGAAACCTGAATAAATTTTTTTCGATCATGTTTAGAGTAATTCCTTGTTCGGCGATTATATTCATTGGGCTAAGGCATGGGCTCGGAGATTGCTGCTGGGATGGTTGGTGAGGCGAATGTGACAGTGGAAACCGTTAAGAGGTAATTGCTTTATGGGAGAATTAAGTTATGAGTATTCATCATGGTTTGGTCTGCAATACTTGTTTGTTAGTACATTGCACTTCGGACATTCTTTATCCTAGGTCAGCAGTTTTGAGATTTTTTGTTGAGTTTTGGCTCCTTTGTTTGTTCCATATTGGTTGGGGAAAACAATTGGGGCAAGACTCTTACTTATATAAGGAGGTTGTTACCTCCTTGGTTAATGTACCAATACAAAGCTAAAGATTTGTAGGACAAATTCATACAAAGTCAAAGATTTGTACGACAAATAATTTGTCGTACAAATCTTTGACTTTGTATTGGTACATTAACCAAGGAGGTAACAACCACCTTATATAGGCAAGAGCCTTGCTCCTTTGTTTGTTCTATGTTGGTTGGGGAAAACAATTGGAGCAAGGCTCTTGCCTATATAAAGAGGTTGTTACCTCCTTGGTTAATGTATCAATACAAAGTTAAAGATTTATATGACAAATTTGACTCTAGTTAAATTCCTCTTTTGAGGTGAGAGTTGGAGAGTTTATTTTGGATATTTCTTTGTAAGTATGTTGATGTATTGGGGATTGAGTAAGAGAAAAAATTGTGTGATTGTAAAGATTTTTTCACATAGTGGATTTTCTTTTCGATGCCCGTGGTTTTTTCTCCGGTTTGAGAGTTTCCACGTAAATTCTCTTGTGTTGTTATTATTTCTCTATTTTGTGATATTTTTGTCTATAAAATATTCGTAGGTGTGGGTTTGGGAGTTCTAAATTTCCAACAATTTTCTTTGCACATTTTTGTCACATTTGGGTATTAAAAGACCACGATTTTGTATACAAGAAGTGTAACCTCTACTAGATTAAATTTAATCCCATTGTTCTGAAGATAAGTGGTTTATGACCAATGCTTTTTTCTGTTATTCCACTATTATAAGTTTAAGCTTTGGAGTATGCTGAGCTAAGGAGCTTCACAAAAATTGGAGTTCTTTTCAAGTTTATTTACTTGTAATCAAGCAAAGGAGGTTCGCCAAATTTGTTAGTTTTGGGGCTTATGTGACGCAGTTAATTTTGCGTGTGTTTAATGTAAAATTGGTCATCTTCTCATGGTTTATGTACCTACTTTGATTGTTTTGTTTTTTCTCCAGTATCAACAAGCTCTGCTGAACCGTAGTTTGCATTGTGCATGACTGAGTTTATTGAGATGTTTCATCTGAAATAAAATTTCAACTTAAAGAGAGATTTTTTGGTGGATGGAAACAACTTTTTTATTCCCAAGTGACTCGAGATTTTCTATGCCTCAGATGTGATGATAAGAATAAGGTCAAAGTTCCCAAAAGAAAAAACAAGGCTGACAGGGAGAAACTGAAGCGTGAGCAATTGAATGACCTCTTTCTTGAGCTTGCAAATGTTCTTGGTAGCTATTCACTATCTTTTCCTGATCTTAGATGCCTCGTGATGTTGAAGATTGTGATGAACTATAATTAACTAAAAAATTTCTTGCACAGAACTAGCCCAATCAAATAGTGGAAAGGCCTTCATATTGAATGAAGCAACTCGGATTTTGAAGGACTTGGCTGGACAGATTGATTGCCTTAAGAAGGAGAATATGTCTTTGTTGTCTGAATCTAATTACGTAAGGCTCACATCTATTTCATGTTCTTGCTATTATCTGAATCGCTGCAATTAAATTAAAACATCGTTGCTGATTTAGTATTGGTAGGAAAACTTCCATCTAGGCTTGTTTGTTATCTGAGAAGAAGGCTGTTTTGTTTTGATGCATTGATCCCCAGAGTAATCAAGTTTTCTCTACGGTTGGCCAGGTAACTATCGAGAAGAATGAGCTGAAGGATGAAAATTCTGCTCTTGAAAGTCAGGTTGGAGAACTGCAGAGTGAGCTGGAAGCAAGACTGGCTCAACCAAGACATGACTTCAACGAACCTCCCGAATTTCAGCAACCAGAATTTACACCACATTTGCCCTCTGATCCATTGAGATCACCTGCTGCTGATGCTATCATGCAACAGGCTCCAGCTGTCTTTGTGGTACCTTTCCGGCCTGATATACAGCAAGGTTATCCTGTTAGTTCTTCTCATGTGAGCAAACCACATGCTAGGTATCCTACAGCAGCAGATTCTTGGCCTTCCCAACTTCTTGGAGAACAGTTTACAAATAGTAAAGGAGTACAGTTTAGTGGTCACAATGACAGTATTTGTAATACGAGGGAATGATTTGTGTAAATGTTATCATGTCTAGTTATCCATTTTAACATTATCATTGAATTGTAGGTGTAATGACAACTTGTTCTTTCCATCGAAAAAGCACAAAAATTGGAAACTTAGTAGGATCATAAGTGGGCAGAATTTGCGAGTCCAGATTCTCTGTTCAATATTATGTTGTTTTATTGTTTTCAATAAATCTCAATCATTTATTTATATAGGTTCTGCTAAATAAATGGCTGAGATTTCATGAGACAGAATAAGACAGAGTAATATTGGACAGAGGATTTGAACTCAGAATTTGCTACTCTTCGCCCGTGTAGTTATGCAAATAAGTTCGCCCATGGTTGTGGTGTATTCTTATTGATTATAACACACAATTTCAGACCTTTATACGGCAACTAGACATGAAATTAATAATTCCCACTCTATTGCTCAAAAGGGTTCCATTTGATCCTAAAGTTCATTGGCGTATTTCTTCTTTTGATGATTTTAGTGCTTGATAAAAAGAGCTTGAACTTGCAAAAACATCTAAATAATTCATTCAAGTGCCCATGATCTTATGTCAGGAACATATCATGGATTTAGATACAAAACTCGTCGACTTGTGGTACGAATAAGTTCAAGTTCCTCCAACGTCAAATAAAGTCTCAAATGGAATATGATTTGTGCACTTAAGGACCAGTTTGGTGAATGGCTTATCAACTAAAAATTAGTTGATTGACTATTTTAATTTGTTTGACTACGTTAAAAAGTTATTTATTGTGTTTGGTGATTTAGCTGAATGGATTAGCTGATTGACTCAATCAGTTAATTTTCAATAAGCTAAGGAGTAGTAGCTTTTTCGTTCAGCGTTTTAAAAAATGACAATAAACCCAAGAGGCAAGAGCCAGTAGAAATCTTAGACATTAAACGCAGAAAAAGAAACGTGGGAAGCAAGAGACGAGTATAGTATGGTAGGGTCAAAACTTTCGACTTTATTTGTCAAATCAAGGTACAGTCTATTAATGGTATAGGCATATTGTTTTATTAAACTTTTGATTTTTTTAAATTAATTCCAATTAAATGAGGTTAAGTAATTTTAAATTTTTAATAAATTTAAAAAGGTATTTTTGATTATTTGAAAATTATTTTTCAAGTTAATTTTATTAGGAATATTTTATAAATTAATTTACTTTTTTAAATTTAATCGTTACCTTATTTTTTAAATCATGCCTTTACATGTCATTTTACACATAAACAGTTAATACTAAACAACTAATTTTACCAAACAACAAATAACAAACAGCTAATATAATTAGCTGGTCAAATCAGCTGATCAGCTGATTGTCAAACAGGGCCTAAATTCGAGTATGTTTAATTTAAGTTCACAAATTTATTATAGTTCAATCTTGTGATAATTTTTAAATAAATTTTATGATTTAAAAATTATACAATGTTATATAAAATGAGTTACAGCGAAATTTAATATATGTTATATTAAAAATAAAATTCAGAATAATTATGATAATACAAATTAAACTAATTTGTTGCTTATATATTTATATATATATATAAATAAATTATTAAAACACAAGTTTGGGATGCAATAAAATAATCAAAAGAGTTAATTAATTATTTAATAATTTAGAAGAAAATTGAAATAAGAAGAGTTAAATGGAAATATCATACTATTTTTTAAATACATTGAACCCCTGGTAGTCGGGTACCCTTTTGGCGTGCATGCTTTTGTTACAACTCACCACTCAGAGCGTGGCAATTTAGGAAAGGGCCAGTGTGAATGTCGAAGCAAAGCCGTTGTGTGGGCCCCTGTTGGGTGAACGGCTAAGATTCTCAGTCATAAACAATTTCATTTCCTCATCAGAGCGACGCAGTGAGCAGCGCGAAGCGGTGGATAATACCACTTGCCTTTTCCAAAGCGAATAGACACCTGTCTAATTCTCACAAATCCACAGGCACCCAGGCTTTGAGTAGCAGGAGTGAAGTGGTTACTGGTTAGGTTTTAAAACAAAGAAAGAAGACAAAAGAAAACTTGCAGTGATTGTAATAAGAGAGATGGGATCTGGCACTGGAAACTTCCTCAAGGTGATCCTTAAGAATTTTGATGTTCTTGCTGGGTATGTGTCCTCTTCTTTTCTCGTTATTTCTGTTTTTGAATGGCTTAGTTATTTCTCTTGAGCAATTTAGTTGCAAGAAAAGGGGAGATGAAAAGTGTAAATGTTAGTGTCTTGATAGTTGTCGATTTTTGTAATTCTAAATGTTGTTCCTGCATACAAGTCTTGATGACCACTTACTATATGTTTCTTTAGAAACCAGAAAAGGGATTAAGCGGAAGAGGACGGTTCTTAGTTTTTGGGATTAGTGGAACACTTAGATTTTTGGATTTGCTGTTTTGTTATTTCTTCTGTAGTATTTTACAAAGCACATTATTTAGACGATGTTGTGCTTTCATCGCTAATTACCGTTTATTGTTTCTCCAGGCCTGTGGTTAGCCTTGCTTATCCTCTGTAAGTGCTCTTTCTCACAAAACCGTAACCTCTTCTCCAAAATCACACTTTAGTGTTGTTTTTATTTGCGTTCTTTTTTATTTTTCCACGTATGCTTGTGGGTTTTTGCTATCACGAATTAGTTGACCCCTTTGTGTGATGTGAATATATATTCTTAATATATGTACACCAATTTGGCTTGTTTTGACAGATATGCCTCAATTAGAGCCATTGAGACTAAGTCACATGTTGATGATCATCAATGGCTTACTTACTGGGTTCTCTACTCCATGATCACACTCTTTGAGCTTACTTTTGCCAAAGTCCTTGAATGGTAAGTTTACTGCACTCTTAGTAATTTACATTAGTTGCATCATTATTGTTAACGCGGAAAACTCTATGTTATGACGTTGAAGTAATCTCTGAAATCTGAGTTGAATTTAACAGAATAGCAAATTACCTTTTAACCATGATACATATGTCTGAGACAATATCTTGGATATTTTCGTATAGATTCTTCTGCACATTCACGTAGTCATGTGGCATGTACTGTCTTAATACCCTATCAGTTGAGATCTCAAATGATACGGGGAAATTCTATTAATGTAAGTCAAAATTTTAGTTCTCTAGCACACCAAATAATTACAATCACCAGTATTTTAGTCATAGATGTTCATCTAGTGTACTTTGGTAGTACAAGTTTTCAAAAGGTTGGCTCTAGTTTATCATGATAAACTCCTGGGAAAATGGTAGTTTTAGTGTTGTCATATGAAAATTTGACGCACATTTCTTCATAGCATAAACTTGAATGTGAGATCATGCTAGGTATAGGATCAGAGATACTTTGATAGGTGGTATGCAATGTCTGATTGATTATTACTTACTTATCAACCCTCATATAATGCTTTTTTAAATATATAAATAACTGAGTAGTTTGTGAATACAGTTAATCCATGTTAATTTTTTCCTATGATTTCAGGGTTCCAATCTGGTCATATGTAAAGCTTGTTTTAACCTGCTGGTTGGTTATGCCATACTTCAGCGGTGCTGCATATGTTTATGAGCACTTTTTAAGGCCTCTCTTTGTTAACCCACAACAGACTATCAATATCTGGTATGTCCCCAGGAAGAAGGACACCTTGGGCAAGCCCGATGACATTCTAACTGCTGCAGAGAAGTACATTGAAGAAAATGGAACTGAAGCATTTGAAAAGCTGATCAGTAGGGTATGTTTTGACCTTGATTTTGGGAGTCCTTCTCCTACAAGTGTTGTGTTCCTGAACTAGATTTGCATAGAAGTTGGGGATTACTCAGATTGATAGTCGTTAGAACATTCATTGGGGTTATGTAAATTTCGTTTTACACATTGGTTCTACTTCCACCAAATTTAAATGCCTAAAAATTTACCTTTTTGTTCTTCAGGCTGATAAATCCAGGAGTGGTAACACTTACGGAATCTTTGATGACTATAGACACTGAGTCTGGCGCTCGGTTGGCTAGATTTCGCTTTAGTCACCTACTATTGTATTCCTAGTCTTCGGTTTTTGTGAAGTTTCAATATCCTCACGTTTCGGCTTGTAATTATTACCGGCTTTACTTTGGTATGGCTTGGATGTTAATGCATCAATCTGTTTGTTGTGTACTTTATTCTTTACATGTTTTCATCATACATTTATATCTCAAGCCTTTGCAGGGAATACAATACTGCCTTAAACAATGTCCGAAGTCTGTAACAGTCTAAGATGTTAAGCCACAAGAAAACTGGCTACAAATTCATGTACGCTAACATGTAATTCACAAATGGGCTACAAAACTCGCAACACTGATCCCACTAAGCATTAATGGGAAGTTTTTTTTTTCTTGAAAATAAAAAAAATCATTTATAAAAGGTAAATAGGTACAGAACATCAATAACAAACAAAACAAAGGGAGATCCTAGTTAAATTAAATTTTACAACTCCTCAACTTCAGCTTCGTATAAGGTGAGCAGAATAAAGAACAAAGTAAACGCTTTAAACATGTCTCAGCATTAGAATATCATGGATAATTTTCATAATGAATATCATGGATAATTTTCAGCGTTTCTTGTCTCAAGAGGGAGAGAGTTTTCTGCTTAGTTTCAAATCTTTGAGCATTGTGCTCCTTCCATACGCTTTGTACACAGAGTTCGATAGTTATAGAATAAACCGATTCCAAAGGGGAACGATAATCAGCTAACCATTATATAACACTTGAGAGCGAACAAGTTGGCAATGACCATTGAAATTCCCTTTTAACAACTTCCCAGATCAGGTTGGTGATCTCACACGTGAAGAAGTGATCATGTGATTCAGCCTCTATTAAATAAAATGGACAATCTCTATCAATAGTTAAATACTTGTGTCTGTCAGCTATACTGAGGTGGTTTTAGATAGCTAGTCATAGGAGGAAGGAAACCTTTGGAGGAATGTTTTTATTCCAGACAATTCTAGACCAATTCACTGCAGGTTTGCACAAACGCAACAATTCTCTCATGCTTTTGTTCGACAGCTAATGGGTTAGGCCAGTGTGCCAGAAGAAAATGTCTCGATGGGACAGGCTTGGATTGTAGTTTGGTTGTAATTGGTTGATACCTTCAGGAAAATTCGTTGTTTCGCTAATGAAAGCTTCCATCTTTGTATTAAGAGGGAAGTGAATAGAAAGTCTTACTTCCGCCGAGAAGTGTATAAGCACTCCTCTTCCGACTAATTATCAAACCACAGTATAATGAGCTTCCCGTGGCTAATAGAACACGACATGTCTGCTTCAACTGCTTGCCTCATCTTGAGAAGTTGGTTCAAAAAGAAAGAATGTGATGCTTTATTACGGAGCTCCCAAATGCTTTTACCTTTGAGACAATAAGAGTGAAGTCATCTAATCCATAAGAAATTACGATCTTCCAAAATCCACGAAAATTGCTTCAATAAGCTAGTTCGATTGGTGAGTTTTATCGAATATATATTAAGACCTCGTTCCTTTGGATAGCAGATATCAGCCCATTTCACTTTTGCATGACCTTTAGCTCCATTTGAATAGTTCCATAAGAAGTCCTTGAACAACCTCTCAATCGTCTTAGCTACACTTTTTGAAAGAAAAATATGAAAGCTCCAATATATATGTATTGAGTTTAAAACATATTTTATAAGCCGTAACCTCCTTACATAGGACAAAAATTTATTCACCTATGAGTCTATCCTCTTTTGTATTTTTTCTAAAAGGAGACTGCATTCCAAGAAAGTTAATCTCTTGGGGGAGATTGGGAGGTCGAGATAGAGTAGAGGTGGCTCTTTCTCCATCATTCCCGTTAGAAGAGCAAGCTGTGAGGCCATCGGAGAAGCTCTCTGCAAAAAAGAAGTAAGTCATCTGCAAATATAAGATTAGTGAGACCAATTTTCTTACATTTCGAGTGATAATTAAAGACGCTTGATTCCACTTCATTTTTATGATTGAGTTCAAAACTTCCATGCACATTATAAAAAGGTAGGGGGGACAAGATCCCCCTACCTGAAGCCTTTTCCTGCTTTGAAAAGCTTGGTAGGGCTTCCATTGATGAGGATAGCTGTTATGTGCCCAGGTATGAGATCTAGTTTGAATCGGACTAGACCGTCCAGATTGCCCTTTCTTACCTCTAGACTTCGCAATTTTGGACTCAGACGGGAGTTACCTACCGTGGAACTCAAAGGGAGTTGCCTACCAAAAGATTCTGAAAATTTGC
>JAOQMR010000007.1:16769902-16792910 GCA_027563865.1 Erythroxylum pelleterianum
ATGACAAGTGATAAACATGTACGACATGCAATCAATCAAGCGAATATCTTCTTAGAATTTTCCGACTCTAACGTAGAAAGGTTAATCCTAATTGCTACTTATGGTTACCGAAATTGAACGTCAGATTCTGTTAACCTAGTGATTGAATCAATTTCTCTAAGTGATAAACATGTACGACATGCAATCAATCAAGTGAATATCTTCTTAGGATTTTCCGACTCTAACGTAGAAAGGTTAATCCTAATTGCTACTTATGGTTACCGAAATTGAACGATAGATTCCGTTAATCTAGCGATTGAATCAATTAATCTCTAGTAGCGCTCCTAAAAACCAACAAATCCAATTAGAAAGAATAGATCTGAAGATATTCAATGTTCATCAATAATCATAAAAAGTATCCAGAAAATCTCACCATAATACATGTAACATTGATCCCTAAACCAAGATAAGAAAATTAAATACTCATACTTGAATTGAAATTAAAGTAAATAACAAAACAAATAGTCTCCATAACAGGTCTTTTATGAAAAGCTACGAAAATCCCTAATTGAGCTATTAAGAAAACGTTAATAGCAAGAAGAAAGTGAAATTGCGGCAGTCCCCTATGCGGCAGCTAAAGAAGAAAACCAAACCCTATTCTAAACCTAATCTAATTCACGACAGCCTCCTCCCCCAATACATGGATATATATGTACTGCAACTATAGGCTTCCTCTTTATAGTGAATCTCTTCATTATCTTGATTTGATTTTGTCCAGATTAGGTAATCTTTTAGTTTAAGTGAGAAACTTCTTGAAAAGAGGACAAAAGGATCTTGGAAGATTTGTGTTTTAATTGGAATCCAATTCTGGAAAATCTGCAAATTTAGGATTCTGTCCTTAGGCGTGCCCACGCCTAATCTTTGAATTTCGGCCAGACTGGAATTTTCGGATTTCTTTCCATCTTTTTCCTCTTTTAGATCCATTTTCGTCTTTTTGGTATTAAAAACCATATGTGAACATTTAACAAATAATTCCATTAATTTCAGATAACAATTTTAACATATCAATCAACATTAAGTCCAAAATGTATGCAATCCCTTGATTCTGTGTGGCGTCCAATTAACTAATTTGCTCCCTCAGCTCTTGAAAATTTTTATTAGTCTGAGCTTGAAATTGTGCTAAATCAGTCTGAAACTGAACCAAACTCTGCAGTTGTGTATTGGTCGTCAATTGAGCCGTAGTCAACTGTGACATGAGATCCTCCAAGGTGGAAATTCGGTCGCCATAATTAGGCCTCGGATATTACTGCTGCTGCTGCTGCGGCTGACGCTGCTGACTACTCTGACCTTGCTGTCCATTCCCATATCTCAGATTGGGATGATCCCTCCATCCTGGGTTGTAAGTATTCAAATAGGGATCATATTTTCTTTGAGACTGATAGTCATCATCAATCGCCATAACTTCAGCCTCCACAGTATCATCTGCAGAATTGGACAAGCATCAGTAAAATGACCCTGAAATCCACAAATGTGACAAATAGGGACTTGTGGTCCCTTAGTTACGGCATTTGCATTGACATTATTGGCATTAGAAGAATTAATAACTTGTCTCGCCAACAATTCAGCAATCTTTTCAAGTCTACTTTCGAGTCTAGAATTACTTACCTCATGGACACCTCGAGTGTGTGTGTCCGAACGATACCCGAACTGTTGAATATTTGCGGCCATTGCTGCAATTAAGTTTCTGGCTTTCCTGAGTCGTTTTGCGGTCTTCTCTATCTCCGAATCAAACAATAAATCATTTGCAGAAACACAATGTTGCATGCAAATAACTAGAAAAAAATGATTAGCAATACAAATAAACAAAAACTTAAACACTAATCCCCAGCAACAGCGCCAAAATTTGATGGCGTGTCAAACCAGCAAAAATAAATTCCTACTCTAGAACACTTAAACGAGTAAAGTGGTGAATAGGGTCGAACCACAGAGACCAATGTAGTAATTATTTATTTGTGTGAAATCCAAAAATAAAAATAAAATAAAAATATAAAAAGAATTGATTTGGGGATGATTAATTTTAAAACACGAAATCACACAGGAAGAAATTAAAATTAAAGATTGAAAAATAATATGAAGAAAAGCATAGCCAAGGTACTCTCCCGTTTGATACCGTAATTCGATCATAGACTCAAAAATATAAAATTTGTTCATTCTTATGGACAAAGTTATAGCAGACAGTAAACAGCACATATCAACCAATCCATTTGTAATTATTCGATAATCCCGAGTAAAACTCCGCAAATTATTACCCTAACCAATTAGACTATTCCTGAGTAAAGCTCCGCAGAATATAATCTATGGCAGCGGTAGGCTCTAATGGACCCTCGTCTTAGCCAATAGAATCGGAAAAGCCACAATCTATTTAGACTAAATTATTTAATCTTATTAATTTCTTAATTGAAATTAATTCGCCACTTTGATAGACAGCAATCACGGATTAACTAATCTATTCGGCAATTTATCATCAAGTCAATCAATTAACAGGCCTCATTAATCAACAAACTCAACAATAATAAATCGATTAAAGTGCGGAGATTAAATAAACATAAGAAATAAACGACAACAATTAAACCATAGGAGTCTCACGAACTACATGCATCAAACGTAAAGTACCTTGTCTAGATTAAAAACTTAGCCACACAAAATACTATTCACTATCTAATAAAACAGAAATTGACAATTTAAAATTGAAGTTCAACCTTCCCTAAAGTCGCTGCTGTTGTCGTCCTCTCTAAAGCTGACTATGAATATTAAAAATCTCTCAAAAGTTCCTCTGTTTGCTGTCACCTCCCTAGCTCTACCGTTGTCCACTATCTCTTTAATGTGATAATAATAATCCTCCAAAAGTTGCCCCTCTCCAGCTCCTGCCGTCTCCCCTCTCTCTTGTTATAAATGAAATAAACTCTTAAAGCTCTCCTTGCTAAAAGTTGCCGTCAATCTCCAAGCCCCTCCTAGGTTTTTGTTCTTTTCATTTAATGATGTGGGCCCCCTTTTTAACAATTCAAACCTCTAAAGCCTGCTCTCTTGTCTTTAATTTCGTGGCCTTGTTTATTTTGCTTCTACGTGCCTGTCTGTCCGTAGCCCACCTGTTGCCTAATTTGCTTTGTTGTTGCGCCCTTCCTTGATTTATTCCTTGTCCAGCTATTGACCTCTTGATATTTCTTTGCTTCCAACATTGCCTACGTGAAGCCCCCTAATTTTGCGACGTCGTCCTCTAGCTACTCATATTCTCTCTGTTGTGCAAGCGCCGCCAACTCACGCCGTCTCATTATACCCATTTAATTCCTCCTTTTGCAATTAACGCAGCTCCTTCACAAAATTGTCGTCCCTTGATTATTTAATCCTCTACGTGAATTTTCGTTCCTTGTTGCCACATTTTTGCTATCCGTAGCTCTCATTTCATATTCAAAACCTAAACGTTGTTATCCTCATGCTTGTGGACTTATTTACGTCAGTTTTCACAAATTTACTGCTCTCAAATGATAGCTTCAAAAATTCTAAAACTTGGTGGAAACATTATTCACTGAGTCAAGATTATGCCTGTCAAATATTAGAATTTTCTAATGCACCAATCTCCAGATAAAAATTCCCAAGGTCCAAAGGTCAAATCTGCCAGAAACTGAAAAACAATGTTAATTTCAACCTTTTAAGGACTTTTTGTATTTTATGTGTCTAAAGCTCTAATAATTATGAAACATGATGAATAGGCCATAGATACCCATAAAACACATGCAAAATACTAAATATAAGGTTCTAAAAACATATAAAAATATGATTGTATCACTTCCTCATCAAAAAGGCTTTTCCCTTATAGTTATTTCTAGCTTATCCTTCCCATTAAGTTCAAACCAGTCTTGTGCTAATAAGTCTAAAACGTCAACTACAAAAATAGAAAAATCATCATCAGGATACTTCATTGTATCATATATATTAAGTTAACAGTATTCTTACCAAATTTTATGGTCAAAGTACCATTGCAGAATCAATTGTTTTGGTCATTTTTAAAAATGGTTTTCCTAACAAAGTCGGTGTTGTTGGTTCATCATTTTCTATATCCAAAACACAGAAGTTAGCAGGAAAATTTAATTTATCATTAACATGCACAAGAACATCCTCCATTAACCCTTTGGTATATGCATTGGACTTGTTTGCTAACTAAATAACCACTTTTATCTTTTTTAGTGGTCCTAAACTTAGTGATGAATAAACATAATATGGCATGACTTTAATGGATGACTCTAAATTTAACATAACATTCTTTATCTTAATATCATCAATAGTAAAAGGGATGAGAAATATACTTTGGTCTTTGCACTTCTTTTGCAATTTTTTGAAATATTGTTGATGTGACACCCTAATACCTCCTAGGAGGATATGTGGATGCCACACAAGACAGTACAAACAAACCAAAACATTTTACCGAAGCATAGCATTTAAAAATAAATATTTCCAAAACATACAAAACATTTAACACATGCTTTTCCAGAATCTCAAACAAACATACAATACATATCATAATTTCAGAAACCAGCCTGAATTAAGGTTATTAGAATCCCTCAAACAAAAATCCAAAGTCATAAACAAGCTCAAAACAAACTCAAAATACATTTTGAGCAATACAAAACTCAGACTCCTTTGGCCATTGCGATTGACTTATCCCAATCCTTAAGTCCTTCTTTCTGAACCTACACGAGGAAAATCCACCGTGCTAAGCATATAGCTTAATGAGTAATAACTAATCTATACATAAACTAACAAATCATCACACTAAATCACGTAACAGCATCAACATGCATTCAAAGATTTCTTTAACAGTAAGTTGGGCAGAAAGCATTTCAGAACAGAGTTCTATAAATAACAGAAATGCATAACACAAGAGGGTATAAACCCTTCAGAATCAGAACATAATTTAATTTATGTCAAAATCAAACAGATATTAAAGTACGAAATCAGATGACTGCTAAATCCATTTACAGAAGCAGGTAACGAGACTTATATAGAAGAGACTGGAGTCTCGACATCGAAGTGCCATAGAAGAGACCGAAGTCTCGACACCGAAGTGTCAATAACAGAAGACACCAAAGTGTCAATAACACCGAAGTGTCACTCACAAAAAGCTCCCTTATTGTTTATTGCCTCAAAGTCCCGGCAATATCTGGAAGTGCTCGCTCTATGCGTTCCTCTATAACATTAAATACAATCACATATCACCATTGTGCATTATTATGAAATCATTTATGCACATTCATGTATACCGAATATGTATAATGCATGTTCATGACAAATTTCGGGTTTCTTATCCTTAATCTTATCAGATTATCGATCATGTGAAACCATACATAATTTCTCAATCCAGATTTATCTCACAACCAACTTTCGGGTCCACTTTGCTCAATTATTCTCATTAGAAAGCAGAGGTAGTTTGATAACACTTCCTTCTAGAAAATTGTTCTCCCAAGTCTTAAGTTTCTAACGATATCAAGATCATACAATTTGGTTTATTATTCAATGAGTTATGCTCTAAATACCACAGACTGTGTACATTTGAAATTTTGGCTAATGCAAGATCATGTCTCCAAGTTGTACACCTCATAACTCAATTCCAATATCCAAAAATTACAAAATTTATACCAATTTAAGGATAAGAGAATAAACTACAAATTTGGTGAAGACACCTTATCCTCATTCGGCCTCCATCAATAAAGTTTATTCAATAAAAATAGGACATAATTTATGTCCCTTGTAGTGTTACAGCCTAAGACAAGACTCAATTCCATGCCATTTTTGAAAGTCTTAGAGACAGAATCAAAATTTAACTTCTCTAAGAAAGTTGTAGGCCTATGTCTTAGGGTTAATCTAAATTAAGAATAAACTCATTTAGAAATCCACAGATTAAAATATAAGCAAAATACCGAAGTATGTTCAATAAAAACAATAACCTTTTAATAGCCTCTCGGCTTTCATCCTAAACTCACTTCCATTTTTACACCAAATTCATTTCAATTTTTTTTCCTGATCACTTTAGCACAAACACATCACCATTCTATACTTATTCACAAACCAATTTGTTTTTCATAAAATCTTCAAACACTAATCAATTTTCTTAAACCTCTTTATCTTCATAAAATCAATCATAAACCTATCAAATTTCCAGATTTTTCTTAAGCAAATGTCAGGTCTGATTTGCATGACCATTTTGACCTCAACAATGGGGTATTTAGGCAACATCTTCTACTAATCAAATGTTCCTCAATGTTTTGAAAGTCTAATGGCACCAATATCATGCATTCTAGTTCAGTATCCTGCAAGTTATAATCAAAAATCCATAGATTGTTTTCATACCTCGACAGAGAACAGACTTCAACTTTAAGCCAAATTTCCAAACTCTTAACGACATATTTCGAATTCAATTCTTTCATAAAAAACGTAGTTCTATGTCTCTAGTTTACTCGAAATCAAACTTCGTCTAATTGTGATATTCACAAATTAAGTTATGCCCTAAATATATATGTATGTTCAGTAAAATACTGCATATATATCATATTCCAATGACTATAATCCTTCATCTTGTTAATCATATCACCGAATTTGCTTCTTCTTTCACCACCCACGCATGCATCAACACCATTTATGTATGCAGCAATCCACAAGCATGAAATTATACACCATTCATACATGCATTCAGTTACAAAAAATAAAACCTCAACATAAATCATTTACACTATCATAATACTTAAAGCATTACTTACTTGGTTTATACTTTAGCAAAATTCTAGAATTTATCAAATTTTCGGTGGAGAGAGTTAAGGAAAAGAGAGACAACTGAAAACCCCAAATGGGTTGGAGTGATTCAGCTCTTATTTTGTAAGGTGAAAAGTTGGTAATTTAACTAAAAGCCAAAATACATAAATGAGCAAGAAGAGAGGATTGATGGTGGAGAGTTTTGGTGAACCAAACAAACAAGAAGGAGGTCTTTATGTTTTCGGTGAAACCAAGGAAGAGTTGCAGAAACCTTCTTTTCCTAATGACTAGGTGTCTCTCTTAAGGCTTGACACATGTCTCCAATGCATGTGTTACACTTGTCCACTAGATAAGCTACCATTTGTCTCTTAGCTATAGGTCCACATGTCACACATGATTTTTATCCATTTGTTACTCCATAATTTGTCCATTTGTCACACATTTAACTATGCCAAATGTCACCCAATTATAGGCTAAATAATCCAAAATTTTTATGCATCAATTTATCCTATCACTTGGGATTTTCCTAGTCCAAATATACATTTTAATCTATCAGTTTTCCAATCCATAACATTTAATTCCAAATTTTCTAATTAAAATCCAATCATACCAAAATTCAAGTCACATGTCTTTCATTTTCAAATCATAGCTCAATTTTAAGTCATTTCATACATGTACTTTCATAAATATGTAACATTTCATCTAGGGTATTTTGATTAAAATTAATTTTTAAAATTCTTTTTAGCTTTTTGTTGTGCTTTTTTTCAAAAATTTTGCATACCTTAACATTTGCTTTATGAAATTAATTATTTGTATAATGACCTTGCATTTTCAGAAAGTTTCATAAAGATCTTAATTTCTTTCAATTTTTTATCATCTATCAGAGCTTATAGAAATGGAAGTTCAGGCTTAAAATTGTTCATTAGATGAAACTTACCTTACTTTGGTTCTTGATAAGCCGGATTAGGTGTTAAACTTTGATTTTTTAGCTCCATTTTGGCCTCTCTTGGTGCAGATTACACCTCAAGTTTTGGCTCTAACTCCTTATCGTTTCTTAATACCATAACACTTACACTTTCTCTTGGATTTATCACTATTCAAGAGGGAAGATTATTGTTGTTTTGGTTCTCCAAATGACGAATGTTAGTGGCCATTTTCCGTACTTGAGTCTCTAAGTTTCTAATACATGTCTGAGTTTTTAATTAAAATTTTTATGTGTCTTGTTGAAATTTCAAAGTGTTAGTAGCCAAATTTTTAATTATGTCATCAAGAGACATACCTAAATCAGATATTTGAGCATGTAATGACTACCTCAAAGAATGAGGTGGCTTGTATTATTGAAAATGAGTTGCAGGTTGATTTAATGGTGTGTTACCATATCAAAAGCTTGGACGATCTCTCTAACCGGGTATGTGTTGAAATATAGATTGTATTGACATTGAGGTTGTCCTGTAAAACCTCATGTTACATTTTCTTGTTATATTGAATCTTCTTATAAGGTTAGACATATCATTTGGGTGTTTTACTACCGAGTATACTCCACAAGCCTTTGCAATTTTTATTTTTCTTACAACCAATTAATGAATAGGTGCAATAAGATCATCCATTTTTTTTCAAGCGAAGAAATGTTTGCCTTATTAACTCATCGAGTCAGGTGGTCTATTATGACATTAAACTGCCAGGAATTGGAAGCCATATTAGTGATCAATGTGCATGCCTCATTCAATGTTTTGTCAACAAGTGCTTATCCACTAACATCATTGATAATACTCTTTTTAGTTGGTAAAAGTCCTTAGAAAAAATATTGAATCATGAGTTGTTCGCTAATTTGGTAATATGGATAACTGATGCACAACTTTCTAAAATGCTCCCAATACTTGTACAATGACTCTCAAATACATCGTTAAATGCCATAAATCTCCTTCTGAATGCTTGTGTCCCTCGAAGCTGGAAAAAAATTTTCTAAAAATTACTTCTCCGTTTTGTTCCATGTAGTAATACTAGTTAGTTGTAAGTAATATAACCAATCTTGGGCATTATCTTCCAAAGAGAATAATAAAGCTCTTAATTTGGTTTGATCTTCAGTAATGCCATTAGGCTTCATTCTTGTACATACAACATGAAACTTTTAAAGATGCTTGTATGGATCCGCATCTACAGTACCAAGAAAAGTTAGCAACAAATGAATTAAATTAGATTTTAATTCAAAAGTAGCAATTGCATCAAAATTAGGAAAAGTTATGCAATGAGGTTGTTGGTTCCAATTTGATATAATGAGTTCTTATAGTGTTCAGATATTCACCACAGTTTTTGTCATTTTACCAATTGTAGTGTTGCACTTTTTTTAATCTTTGTTTCTTTCCTTAGCTTTTTTGCAGTCTTTTTGATATTTGAATTATGTTGTAAATTAACTTGTTTCAAAGATCTCATAATAAATATACAAACTTAGGATTTCCCATCAATGACACTAAAATTAGCTATCGCTTGCACCCCAAATTAATTCTCAATTTCCTATAATAGAAAATTATAATATAGGAAAGTAGGAGTCCATCTCACGAGAAATTCTAGTTTGTTAATCTTTATAAAAAAATATTTGATAAAATGGAAGGTTATGATAATATATAATTTATTGACAAAGAAACTAATAAAATGAGAATTATTAATAAAACAAACCTTGGTTTATAGTTGCTTCCACCTTTGGAACTATGATTAATCATCAGTCCCAAAATAGTTATTTCATCAATCGTATATTCTATGTAGTACTAAATATATTTTTTTCCTTAGGATTAGTTAACAGAAAACACATAATTCAATTAACTCTTATTATTTAACAACCTTAGAAATGATCTAAAATGTAATTAAACAATTACTTGAAGAAAAGAAAGACCATCAAAACAAGATAACATAATATTCATGGTTGCCTTTAATCTAGTTAAATGCTTTTCTTGAAAGTAATTATTTCTAATGCAGTAAATTAAAACTTCTAGTTACTACAAATGATTAAAAGAATTGAATTTTTATATATTCATATATTAATATAGAAAATGATGATTTTACTTAATAAACTAATTGCACATATTAGAAATCAATCGAGAATAAGCATAATAAAGCATGGAAAAGCAATCCATTATATGAATAATTGAAATACTTAACATTAATACCTAACTGCCTCTCAATCTTCAAAGTTCCAAAAGACTTATACTTCCTTTTAACCAAGCTAAAGAAAATTAGCCAATAATGGACATAACCATTACTAATGTCTAATGAAGATAAAACCACTCTAACATCTACTAAGAAGGGGAGTGATGACTTTGTAAGAAGCTAGAATTTTGATGATTTGTTCCTACACATTGGCTCTTTTATAGCCACTTTAATCTATGTGAAAATCTTTTTATTGTGATTCCTTAGAACCCAAAAATCATAACTTCATTGATTTCACTCCATATTTGGCCAAGATAAGATTATAAAAACTTTAAACATGTTTTTCTCTTACATATTCGAAGTTTAAAAGTTACATTTTCTATTAAAGATGACTATGCCTAAGATCACATCAGACTCTTTTTTTTTAGATTTTACTTTGATTCCAATAATTTGATATAAATTTGTAAAATAAATAGTTTTAACAACGTCAACTTCTTGATTCCCCATTAATAAATGGTGATATTGCTCCTTTATATCAAACTTTCAAATTTGAATTAAGAACCAATGATTTTATTATAAAATATTGATTTTGATTATAGTAAGATAAGATTATGGAGGATTTGAATGCTCAAAATTACACAAAATTATGACACATCAATATAAGCCTACAATTTTAATGATTTTAAGCTTTTGTATACAATATGTTTATTTAGTTGAGGTTGAGAACGTGTAAAAGGAAAAACAAGTTAGATCAATGTGTTATATTTGTTTCCAAACCAGTAAGATAGTGTTGCTTCATCTATTCATTGCAGCTAGCTCGTTACATGCTAATAAACATCTCAATTATAAGATTTAGATTTATCAACTATGTTTAATATGTTGAGAAAATATACTTTCATATGAAATTTTTATTTTCAAATGAATTTATTAATTTATTTTAACATGTCTTTATTTATTTTATATATAAATGGTGGAAAGTTCAAGTACTTCTGATAATAAGATTTAATAATCAAGTTTGGGCTTATTTTAGATTGGTTTATAAAATGAAGAACTATACTATTTTTTTGTATTTTAATAAACATTTTATATGTGGGGGGATCACCAAATTAAAAAAGAAGTTAGCTAGGATCAAAGGTGATATGGCACCTTGTAAGAAAGTTAGTAATGATGTGAAATGACAAATAAAAACTTCATTGAAGAATATCAAAGTGAGAAAGACATAAGGCAAAGACTAAACTACGAAATTGGTAATGAAAGTTCTTTTGTGGTGATAAGGATGAATTGACAATGTTGAAGGTGGTATTCCTGCCTAACAATGAGGGATTGGTACTTCTGATATTAGAAAGAGAAGAAGACAAGTGTTCTAACTTTTTTGCTCTACAAATAACTCCTAGAGTTTGACCTTCAACTCGTAATGCTTTATAATCAAACAGCTTATAATATGAACATGAAAATGGCTAGCTGATGATATGATGCAGGTCTATCATTCAATGTTGTTCAGTCTTATTATTACCAGCCAATGACAGATGCTATTGTCTCTTACAATCTAGGATATAAAGCTCCTTTAATTAATCACCACATTGGTAATCTTCTGAGCAACTTTATTGTTGAAATACAAATTCATTTAGATGAAAGAAGAATAACAAGTAACTTATGGGTGTTCAATCATATGTGATAATTGGACAAATAGAAGACTTGAACCTATTATTAATTTTTTTGGTTTATTATGTTTAATGGGACGATGTTTTTAAAGTCCATTAATGCATTTAGTCTTGTTAGATATGTTGGTATTCTGTTTGAGATATTTGATGAAGTTTTGAATGAAATAGGGGATAAAATCATTATATAGTTCATCACTGACAATGATTCTGCTTATAGAGCAGGTAGAAAAAGGTTGCGAAGCAAGTATAATTCTTTATATTGGACTCCTTATGCTGCACATTACATTGATCTGATATCGGAAAATATAAGAGTTTTTCAATAATTTCCTATCATTAATAAAACTTTATAACAAGTCAAAAAAAGTAACAAAGTTCATCTATAATCGTGCATAGGTTCTAAATTTGATGAGAAAAAGTTTCATCAATGGTAGGAATTTGTATCATCCCACCATTACAAGGCTTGTCATTTTTTAATCATTTTAGTGGTTTGTTTTAATGAAGGAGCTGAGACAAATTTTTATAAGTGATAAGTAAGTTATATTTCAGTATACTAGGTATAATGTTGGAATGAAGGTTTCTATAATTATACTTGAAGATTATAAGTTTTGGTCTTAATTTCAATATGTCATCTAAGTTTGTGAGCTTTTGGTAAGAGTACTTCATCTAGCAGATAATGATGAGAAGATAATAATGAGTTATTTTTATGATGCTATAGAAAAGGTGAAAGAAGTAATCAAGGCCAATCTAAAAAATTTATATTCTTTGTATACACCTTATCTTGCAATCATCAATGAAAGATGAGAAATGGAACTTTACTCTCTATTGTTTGCTATTAGAGCATTTATTAATCCTAATGTCTATTTTATAATAGGTTTTACAAAAAAAAGCTAAAGTTAATAGGAGAATGCAATTAACTATCACAATAATTGTTTACCATGAGATGATATAAGATTTTCTTGGTTCACAAATGAAGTCATATAAGGATGTGTATGGTGATGGCCATTGTAGTTTTTTTTAAGAGACAAACTTATCAAGTACATATTTCTTCAATTTTATTACTTGTTTGAATTTTTAATCATCATTTTCTTTTATTTATAAGGTTACTTTTATGGTCTTATAATTGCTTCATAGGACCAATTTAGAATTGGTGTTCCAGAATTGCAAAGGTTTGTAATTTGAATTATAAGTCAATGTTTGAGTGCAACTGGCCATGAAGCCATTTCAATTCATCCATTTCAAGAAAAGAAATTAATTGGAATACAAAGACGTAATAATTTGGTCTTTGTTAGATACAATTTAAAGCTTTAACAAATCTATGTTATTATCATTATTAAGTTGAATATAATTCCTTATAATTTCTTAATAATTTGATTTCATTTGTTTACTAGGATTCTTAATAAAACAAGTAAATTTATAGATCCAATTTGTCTTTGATCATATCAATTTTTTAACAGATTAGAGTTTTGAGGAACAAAGTTTCATAGATAAAAGTGACTTAGAAGATAATATTAAATAAGAAAGTGTTGACATGTCATTTAATGCAATGAATTTGAATGATAATAATGATAAGACTCCTGTCAATGATAAAAAATTTTGTATTAAATGAAAATTGAGGTCAACGTGATTTGAACAGATATGTTATTAAATGAAGTTCCAAGTTTTTCATTTTTCTCTCTCTTCTTTTAATTTTACATGTAATTGATATATATGCTAAATTCTATATATGCAATATAAACATGAAACTTTTAACTATAACTTTTTTTTAATGTTTCACTTTCACTTTGTTATGTTTCTTGGTATGAACTCTTGTTGTAATGTTTATGGAGTCATAAACTTATATTAATTTTAATACATGATATATTGATGTAATTATTTTTTACTATATGATGTAAACTGTAACATTTTAAGTATTTTTGTATTAATCTTAGTTTTATACTAATATGATAATTAAAAAATATTTCTCTTATATTAATTGTAGCTATTATTTATATATGAAATATGTGAAAAGTAACATTAATAGAAATACAAAGATATTTATTATTTAAATTTATATTATTATAATTTTTAGAGACATGGTTAATATAAAATTAAAAATTATATAATACAATATATTGATAGATTATTTTGTAACTCTTAAAAATTTAGGGAATATTTTATAATTTTTAAAAATTATAAGAAATGATACTTGATATTGACCAGTACTAATACTATAATATACCAGAACTAAATCTGATATCGGTACTAGTACGATATTCATAATATTGGTTGAGACCCTCATAAAAATAACTTTTAGATATCATACAAGACAATATGATACTTCTAATTGTAGAGATTACAAAGATAATGATGTCTAATCATATAACACTCAATTTTTTTTCTAGTTTTGAAAGGCTCAATTCTAGAAGATACCAAGTTGCAGGTACTCACTTAAAATAACAAATGGGTGTGGCCATTCCATATGAGCAGAAGAACCATGCCAATTGTAGAGCAGATGCCAACTTATTCGCCAGATCTAAGGCAGGAGGATAAAGTTAGATGGGAGTTGTTGTAAATCGTGCAAACAACTACTACTTGGTCCACTCACCAAATTTCCCCTCGCAAGGTGATATGGGAATTTGGAAATTCACATACTCACTCGTTTATAGTTTGGCTAGCAGCTGAGCAGAAACTGGATAATTATAGAAATGATAAAATTCCAAATTCTAGACAGATCCTACCCTATATGCAGTGAGCAAGATGAGTCTCTAGATCATCTCTTCTTTGGTTGCTCTTGCATAAGGCCTATTTGGGGTAAGTTTTTTCTTCATTGTTAAGCTACAAGATAGAAATCTTGCCTGGAAAGACTGCTTGAATTGGGTCAATAAACTAAACTGGCATAACAAAACGGATCATAAAGCATTCAAGATTGGGTTTGCCATGCTATTGCGTTTCATTTGGAGATTAAGTAACTTAAAGATCTTGAGGGAAAGTAGAAGACTACAAGAAATTAAGCCAAAATGAGTTTTATCTCAAGCTATGGATGACAATCCTGTGAGCATCCTATCTGCAATATATATTTGATCGACTTATGTAAGAGTTGATACTTAGTTTAAAAAAATGAGTAGCTGGCGAAGAAGGCCCCCTTTCGGGGGGGTCCAAGCCATCAGTGAGATACCACTCTGAAAGAGCTAGAATTCTAACCTTGTGTCAGGACCTACGGGCCAAGGGAAAGTCTTAGGTAGACAATTTCTATGGGGCGTAGGCCTCCCAAAAGGTAACGGAGGCATGCAAAGGTTTCCTCGAGCTGGACGGAGATTGGCCCTCGAGTGCAAAGGCAGAAGGGAGCTTGACTGCAAGACCTACCCGTCGAGCAGGGACGAAAGTCGGCCTTAGTGATCCGACGGTGCCGAGTGGAAGGGTCGTCGCTCAACGGATAAAAGTTACTCTAGGGATAACAGGCTGATCTTCCCCAAGAGCTCACATCGACGGGAATGTGTTGGCACCTCGATGTATGCTCTTCGCCACCTGGGGCTGTAGTATGTTCCAAGGGTTGGGCTGTTCGCCCATTAAAGCGATACGTGAGCTGGGTTTAGAACATCGTGAGGCAGTTCGGTCCATATCCGGTGTGGGCATTAGAGCATTGAGAGGACCTTTCCCTAGTATGAGAGGACCGGGAAGGACGCACCTCTGGTGTACCAGTTATCGTGCCCACAGTAAACGCTGGGTAGCCAAGTGCGGAGCGGATAACTGCTGAAAGCATCTAAGTAGTAAGCCCACCCCAAGATGACTGCTCTCCTATTCCGACTTCCCCAGAGCCCTCGGTAGCACAGCCGAGACATCGACGGGTTCTCTGCCCCTGCGGGGATGGAGCGACAGAAGTTTTGAGAATTCAAGAGAAGGTTACGGCGAGACGAGCCGTTTATTATTACGATAGGTGTCAAGTGGAAGTACGGTGATGCATGCAGCTGAGGCATCCTAACAGACCTGTATATTTTGTATAAACTCTAACTATAAGAGTTGTATATCTTCTCTTTTGTAATTTCCACCTTTTTGGAATGAATATATTCCTTACTTAATTTCCAAAAAAAAAATCAAACAATTATTTGGATTATTTAATTTTAAATCATTAACTCCTCAATTGACTTACGCTAAATACATAATTTGTAAATTATTATATATATATATCTTAAAATTTATCTAATATATAATTAAAAATAACAATTACATATTCTTTTTGTTATAAAAATAAAGAGAAACAGTGCTTATGTTGCACGAATTTTTAGGATATTAATAATAGCCCCCTAGCGTAGGCTATAAAAGAAAATAGGCTTGGGCTAGAAAGTAGGCAAGTTCAAGGCCCAGACCATATTGAAGCCCGCAAGCAAGTCCAAGACCTAAACAATCTCTTTCTCTCTTTTTTTTTATAGATATTGTTTGGTAAAAATTGAAGTGCACAAACGAGGAGGGTTTAGGGTTTCCTTTGGCTATCATCTCTTTTTCTACAACGGCTTGCGAGTGGAAACTTACGGAGAGACGAAAACGAAGACTGCTCTGTAACTCAGAGACGTTGGAGCTTAATCATGGTGCACGTCTCCTTCTACCGCAACTGTAATTTCTCTTTTCTCTGTCTTAATGCTTATATGCACTTGGATTGGTGAACTCGATTATGTTTTTTGTATGTTTCTTTATCTTTAGTTCATGTTGCTTGGATTGTAGTCTCCTGGAACTACGGGTGGTGATTTGTATGATTGAGTCGATCTCTTTGATCTGAAGATGGGTTTTCAGTTTTTGTGCGATTAGGTTTGGGTTTGATCTAAGGACTTTTTCCTTTTTCTTTTTGGGTGAAGATATGTACCACTTTGGTTCGCTAGGTAAATTTTCACCATCTTTTACCTTAAAGGTTTTTAAAAGGTCATTTAACTGTACCCGCATTGAGGCTAAATGGGTATATTAATTTATCTTTTTTCTTCCAGGGTTGTTAGTGAAATTTAGTACTTGAAATTTCTAATCATTTTCATGTGGATATACTTGTTACCTTTTGGTTTGAACTGCAAAGATATGAAAGTTACGTTGTTGAAAACCTACGGGTATTGTTGATTTGGACCATATTAATTGATTGAACAACTTAAGAAGATCAACCAAACTTTTTCTTCTTTTTAGTTCCACTATTTCTTTTTGAAAATTTGGAGGCGGGGTGTGTTTATGATGATTAGGTTTGAATCTACTTTGTTTCACATATGATATACTGCATGAAGAGAAAAATATTCATTTGCATATAACTTACTGTTATATTCCTGATTTTGGACTGCAACTATTGAACGTCAGATGGAAAAACATTTAAGAAGCCTCGACGTCCCTACGAGAAGGAGCGTTTAGATGCAGAGTTGAAACTTGTTGGAGAGTATGGTCTGCGATGCAAGAGAGAGCTCTGGAGAGTGCAATATGCCCTGAGCCGTATTCGTAATGCTGCTAGAACCCTTTTAACTCTTGATGAGAAGGATCCGCGTCGTATCTTTGAGGGTGAGGCCCTTCTCCGCAGAATGAATCGCTATGGGCTTTTGGATGAGACTCAGAACAAACTTGATTATGTCTTGGCCCTGACTGTGGAGAATTTCCTTGAACGACGCTTGCAGACACTTGTGTTCAAGTCTGGTATGGCTAAGTCTATTCACCATGCAAGAGTGCTTATCAGGCAGAGGCATATCAGGTGAACTTGATCCCTTTACTGCTAATGGTAGAAAGGAAATTATTTTCTTGGCATTATATATGATGTTTTCTTCCATACTTGTGGAGAATTTAGGAGACAGGTAGATTTGATTTTTAATCTTGAATTTTTCTTTAAGGCTGCTGGAACTCTCTTCAGCTTTAAGATATAAAAATTCGTGCCTAAATGCAGCAGCATAACCTCCAGAAATTATGTCTGGCTTGTTGGTGAGTGTTTATTTTAATTTTTGCGGTGTCATGTCTAGTGTTATGGACCTAGCAGATGTTTGAGATCATGATGAGCTTGGAATATGAGGAATAAAGACGGTTTTTTTATCTTACCTTTAAGTTAGTAAAAGGTTGTAGCATTTTTCCTTCTATTATTCTGGGATGGTAATCATATAGATATTAGCTGTAAACTCTAGAAACACTATTTATATAAGAAAATTAATACTAGGTTTCGATTTTTTTCGGCGTTGATCATCTGCTTTTAACCTCCTCTTCAAGTGAAGCGGAAATTATCACTATGAGAGATGTTATCACCATAGACTTATCTGGAATCGCAGAACCTAAATACCCATAGAATAATTCCACTAGGATGGAGTTTTTTGTTCAAGTTTGTTGCTTGGTGCTACTCGATGAGTTTGATTTATCACTGAGCTGGACCTTTACAAGATTTGAATGGTTTATCTACTCTATTCTTGATGAAATCTTCCTGATAACAAATGATTATTGGGTTTTTGATTTTTAGATTTCTTGAACATGATTGTTGGCTTGTTTCCACCAGGTTACATGCTCTTACTGTCTTAGTCCTCTTTGATGGACAGCACTGCTAATGTAATTGATACTTGTTCCTGGTTGGCAGGGTTGGGAGGCAAGTGGTGAACATCCCATCGTTCATGGTGAGGGTTGATTCACAAAAGCACATTGATTTCTCTTTGACAAGTCCATTCGGTGGTGGGCGCCCAGGCAGAGTGAAGAGGAAAAACCAGAGGGCAGCTGCTAAGAAGGCAGCAGGTGGAGACGGAGATGAAGAGGATGAGGAATGAGCTATCATTTTAGATTCTTTTGAATGTACTAGCTGATTTGGTTTATAAACACGGGTTATAATTGTGTTTGATGATGCATGAACTTGTGTATTTTTGACCGTTGTCATGGGTTAGATTTTCATTCAAATGACGAAAAGATTGGTTTTTTTTCCTCTTAAATTATAATTTTGGGTACATCATTCGTTATCAGATTAGTATTTCAATACTCAAAAACTCATATTCTCAAGATGAATACATGTTATCTTGGCCCTTGATAGTGCTAATACCAGTGCTAGTTGTAATTTGGTAATGGTATAACAAGCACGGCAGATATAATCTCATGCGAACTACCAATGAAGAAAATTTCCACCACAGGGGTGGGATTAAAGATGGAACTCTACTACTCTTGACTAGTACACGACATGAAAATCCGCGCCGAAAGTCAAAACCATTATGTTAATCTAATTGCCGGGCATAGATTATCGACGCGCATGAATACTTGGTCGTAGGTGCCATCTAATAATATTTTCATTTCCTCGAATCATCTCGTCTCGAAGGTAGTTCCTCAAAACCTAGAACAAGAAGACCAAATAGTTTCCATGGAGTCCATCAACATCTTAAGAGGCTATGGCAAAGTTAATTCCAACCTTGAAGATGCCACCTTTATCCGACCACCACAAAGAAAACCTCTGATCACTACCCTCGCTATCTTTGCTATCCTTCTCTTGACCCTTGTCATCTCTCTGATGCTTGCAGCTCTCATCTACGAGAGCGTCACCGAATCACCAGAGTCTCCTTCTCTCTCCTCCTCCGATTCAATCAGAGTAGTCTGCAACGTGACTCGGTACCCCAACTCATGCTTCACCAGCATATCCTCTCTTAACACCCCAACAAAACCGGACCCAGAAGCTATCTTCAACCTCTCTCTTCAGCTCTCCCTCAGAGAGCTCTCAAAACTTTCCTCCCTTCTCCAAACATGCAATTGCACTGGAATCGATGACTGCGTGACTCAGTTTGACGACGTGTTGGGTAGACTAAATGACTCGGTGTTGGCCATGAAGGTTGGCCCTGGAGAGAAGGTGTTGACTGAAGAAAAAGTCAACAACATCAAAACTTGGATCAGTGCTGCTATGACTGATCAAGAGACATGCTTGGATGGCTTGTCAGAGATGGGATCGACGGTGATTGATGAATTCAAAGCTGAGATGGAAAGGGCAACGGAGTTTATGAGCAATAGTTTGGCAATTATTGCGAATATGCAGATCCTTCTTGAAAAGTTTGGTCTCAAGATGTACTGAAAGTTTTGGTTCTTACGAGGCTTTTGGTGAGTGTCAAAGTATGTGATTTTGATTTATATTTCATATAAATCCGCACACCAAGTTCAAATTTTATTATTCCGTTTGTTGATGTTGTACAAATGTTGTTTTGGGGATTTTATGGTGGTAACTGCTGACTTTAATTAGCTGCTGAAGATGTTGATTTAATACCAAATTACTCCGCCTTTCAAGTCTTGCCATGCGAGGAGAAGGACGATAACCAGTTTTAGGAATTTTTTAAGGATTCGTGAAAGTACGACCATGAAGTCTTCTTACAGGTTTATTAATCTACAAACTTCCAATGTCTTAACCATCTGATTTAAGCTTATATTTTCGATTCCCTGCCTTCAGGATGCACATTTGGTTTCCTTGCCTAACCCCCTGCTGTAATAAAGTTGAATTCATCTTCCTAGAAATATTTTAGTACTGCTTGGTATGCTTAATCAAGGTTTTTCTAAATTCTTCTAACCCGGATATTCGAAAAGGTTAAACACTGGACTTAAATTCATAATTTGTGTGCTTAAGCAAGCTTCTTTTCAGTTCTTCTAATTGATATCGCATTACTCTAGACATTTCAAAGGGAGCACTGAACTCAATACATTATCTGTGCCAATGTTCAAAATTGTATTATGTTGTTTTGAAATCGCGTGTGCTGTTCGTTCTGGAATAAATTTTCTTCCAGATAAGCTCACACCCCATCCCAAGAATCCATCTGGTGTTGGCTGCTTATTTCCACTGAAATTTATTAGGGCAGACCACTTGACTTCTCCAAATCTTAACATGTTTAGGATGACAAGTATCAGTAGTTGCCCACAGACATTGGGGTATTCCTGGTTAAATTATCAATAGATGGAAAAAAAGAAGAAGCTTTATTTGCTAAATTTCTGGTTCTTTTCTCTCAACTATCGTATGGTTACTCGATTATTTTTAGTCTGTTGAACTGTGATTACTGTACAGCTATAATAGCATTAGATCTTTTCTATATATTTTACTACAATTAATTATTTAGTTCAGTTATTATATAGATAATAACTGAACTAAATAATTAATTGATCGTCTGAGGTGCACGCCTTTTTCTTCTCCTCCTGTTTCTAGTTCTTAACAGCTTATGTATAGTTTGTGTCTAGGTATTGCTTTGTAAAATTTGGGCCATTGATGTAAGAGCATTAGCTGGGGTTTGCTAGAGTAGATTATATGACGTGTTCATGGCTATCCTATTCATGTTTTATGCTTTGGGATTAAAACCTGAAATTGATCTGAATCACATGGAACTCTTGAAAAATGACTCGAGTTGGAACAACCAACACATATGAAAGTTGAGATATTATATGTAGTTTCTTAGCGATAATATGATTTGTGTTGGGAGTCATTAGTAGAGTTTATTAGGAGATAAATCTTGTGTTGCGGAATATATTGTTAGTTTATGCTATTGCAACTAATTGGTTGGTTGAAATTTTATGTATGACATTATTATTTTGAATAATAAAGACGTTCTTTATCTTTATATATTAATTAATTACAATTGATATTTTAATAACTAAAGGAAAAATCTTTAGAATAATTATTGTGTAATTGAAATTGTAATGAAATCATAATTGTGAGATTCAATTTGAATTTATGTATTATTATTTGAAACATTAGATAACAAGATGATTAAATTATGCATCATAATCATACGTGGGGAAGATAAGTTAAACTACTTTGATATTTTTAATATTAAGTAGTCATATCATATTGCTAGACGTTAATCTTAACATATGATTATAAATTATTTACTTAAAAATTACAAATAAATTAAAAGGAACTTTAATTTTTCTAAATTTAATTATAAATCAGAATTAGAATTTATAATTATTGTCAATATATTATGAATTTATACATGATCATGTATAAAGAGTAGATAAAAGAGAAAATTAATTTCAATTAAGTTGTATTTAATTGTAAAATTTGAGAAATTGTAGAGATCAAATATGAGATATTTGATTTTATTAAAATTAAATTAAATTATAATTATAATTAAAGTTTAAATTTAATTGTAATTAGAATATTTAATTTAAATAAAAATAAAACTCTGAAGTCTTTTTTTTTATATATGAAAGAAATTAGCCTAGGAGGCTATTCGTGCCAATTTTCTCTTAAAAAATTAATTTTTTTTAATTTTTTGTGGATATTGTTAAAGATTTGACAAATGAATAACTTATTAGTCCGACATTTCAAAAAGGTTACGAAAAGATTTGATCGAGAACTTCAAACGCGACAGGGTTTGGATGCACCGTGGAAAACTTTATTTATTCTTTGTTTCTAGAAACGTGGAAATTGCATGTGTTGAATCAGAAATTGCTTCTTGTTTGATATCTAAAAATCGATTATGCATATCTCCTTTATTTTTAGCTTCTGTGTTCTGGAAACAACCCGATAATTGCATGCCACCCTGGCTTCAAATTAGGTTTTGATTTTTTGACTAAATGGATTAAATCTATATGTGAGCGTTCGAGACGCATGAAGGAAACAACAGCGACACTAGCTGCTGCTGGTGAAACATTGCTCGCTCACCAGTGGCGACATTCGCCCAGGAACTAGGGGGGAATCGCCATTGGTGAGGGGCGATAACTCACCCATAGCGAACTCAGGCAACACAAACCAGGAGGCGGTGACGTTATATAAGAAAACCCCAGCTTACGTCAGTTGGAAATGGATAGAAACAGGAAGAGGCGACGACACACAAACCCTAATCTGGAAATGGTGACCCAGCATCTGTTATTAGACACGAGCACACACGTCTCGTAGAAAATGCTCTGGTGCGTGCGGTGTAAGCGCGAGATAGCCCCCAACACCTTTTTCATTTAAATTTATATGTTTTAAGCCTTAATGTTATAAATTATTAAATTAAATTTGCTTCTGCCAGATTTTGCTGAGGCTGGACGTCATTGTTCTGGTCCATGATTTGAATAATTCTGATTATAAGATACCTGCAAAATAGAGAACGGCAGGCCGGGAATTGATTCCCGGGAAGCCCCTCCGACGTTCAAGTCAGTATTTTCGTGAGGTTTTGATAGCTGAGAACGATGATAGCAAGTAGGGTTTTTTACTCATACCTGAATCACGGTAGAATGATACCTTATATATGCTGTGGATGTTAGGTTTACGTAGGTCTTTGCATCTGTATGGGATTCTGATACCTGGCGAGCCGATCGAGTCTTGGATGTGTAAAGATGGGCTTAGGCCTAGCACAGCCGACCCGACCATAAGTGTCGGACCCCGCTCCCGGAGCCCGACTGTCCCGGGAGGTGAGCCCGGCTGGAGCCCATTCCCGAGACACTTATCTTGCTGAGACCTTAAACTTGACACTCTCTGCTAACTCACTTTGGTGGTGAGCATACACTGATTAAGACTTAGACCC
>JAOQMR010000007.1:16822765-16833077 GCA_027563865.1 Erythroxylum pelleterianum
ACATTTTCCAACTTTTTAACCTCTAACACTTCATATATAATAGTTCTAACTTCCAAGAACAATTTGGGGTCCAACAATGCACGTAGACCAGATCTTCACGTCCTTTCTACTACCTCTCACTGTAGCTAAAAGTGACTAATTAATTCATGTCCAAGCCTTCTATTCATTTCAAAACCTTGCCAAACTCACGCATGTCTTTACGCTACCGTTTCTCTTGCTTTCTCGCTTGCACGCTATCATTTTCTTCTGCCTTCTCCAATATCCACGCACGCAACTTCTTAGCTTCCCACGTTGTTGTTTTCTCCTATTTTTCCTAGACCACGCATGAACCTCGCATACCTCTTCCACGTTGTTGTTTTGATCTCTATGTGATGCTTGCACTTATGCTTCTCTTCTCCAACTGTTTTAATGCCTCGGATCACTACTTCTTAATTTTTTTAAACTCTAATTTCTCCAAGTACCCTATAATAAAAATTACAAATAAAGTAGCATCAATTGTCAAAAAATCAATTTATTACAGTTAAACCAAAATACGACAATTTTTGCCCCTATAAATACAAATTAAATGTAAGGCACAATAATTCCAATAATAATCAAACAAAGCCATAAAGACAACCTTTTGTGACAAAAACACATCCAAATGATATGAAAATATATATGAACAAGTGAGTTTGTCATCAGCAAACCAATTTGGTGACAGAAAAAGGACGTAGGAGAAACGGCTGTGGGTAAAATTTTCTATTGAAATTACAATTTTCGTAGATAAATTTCCCTACGAAATTACAATTTTCGTCACTAAGTTTCCCGATAGAAAATGTAATTTCAATGCAAAATTTCCTTACATAAATTAAAATATCCATTGGTAGTTATCGAGAAAATTATAATTTTTATGGAGAAATTTACTGACAAATAAGCAATATCCATTGTTAAGTATACCTTTAGAAAATAGCATTTTGACAATAATTTACATACGAAATATTTCATTCTGTCAGTGATTTACCTACGGAATATAACACTCCATCGATAATTTACCTACAAAATATTGTAATTCTGTCGAAAAATTTACCAATAGTAATTTTAGCTAACATTGCTCACTTCCTACCCAAATTTTTTGTTGATTATCTATTAATTTTGTTCTACATTTAATTTGTCTAAATAATATAATCTTGATTGATAATATAATGTAAAAATTATCCAGATTTGTAATATAATATAATAATTATAATGTACAATAGTAAGTATCTTGAAAATAATTGTGAATTAAGAATTTATAAAAAAAAACTTAAGAGTAGCAAAATATCAAATATATTCATTTAATTACTGAAATATTGTAAATCTAAGCTATGCAATTGGTGAAGGTAGATGATCTTACCATTGCAATGCGATGCTGCCCCTCCCTTTTAACTCATCCATTTCATTACGAAGCTGGACTATATACTCCATCGACTGTCGCAACTGAGTTGTCAGCAACTCCACTATGTTCTCGAGCTAAACGACTCTCTCATTGGATGCAGACCGCCTACTAGATCCAGTTGTACTGGATGTGGAGGATTGCAAATGGCATGTGTTTAAAAATGAACCTAAGTCGAAAATCTGTCAACAATAATCCCTACCACCAACTGCATTAAGATATGTCTAACCCTCATTAACAGTTTTAGAGTTCTGATACTGTCGTTCAATGCTTTCTTGCATTTGGTCATATCATTAAAATTGTTTACGTTGATAAGTGATATTTTTAACTAATATTTTTTATCAAATTAATATTAAAGTATAAATTTTACATACATTAAGTTGTCTACATTAGGTATTGATAAGGTCACACCATCATGCTTCTTAGTATGGGTGCGTAAAAAAGAACTAATATGGTGTAGGTTTTCTGCCTATAGACTTTTCCTATGTCAGAATAAAGTGTTATAATTAAGTGAACTAAAATTTACAAAAATTTCAGAAGAGTTTCATCTATTTTTATGATATTTACTCCTGTTAAACAAAAAAATTATCTCAACAACATAGTCATTCATGGCAACAAACATTTATAAAATTATTATTCTCCATAATACACATATATTTTCATTTTAAATTTCATACAACAAATTACATTGGAATAAAATTTCATACATCATATTTCATACATCAAAATACAAAAATCAAAATATAAGTGTAAAGTTTAGATACTTACAAGTTTCTCTGCATGCTCCTAGTGGGTTATAGATCCTCTAGTGTGTATGGTTAGACTCTCTCCCTTTAGTCCTCCCTGTCTGTTTGCAAAATTACACTCTAAAATGGAGATTGCCTTGGGTGTTGCCCAGTACTGCTACCAACAACTCTATATTTCTTCAGATAAGGAGGTCGTACACCATTCTTGTGTATTAAACCAAGAAAGTCTCTACAATGTGAATGGGCTCACCTTTTCCATACATCATAAATGACAATATCGAATTGTGAATCCCAAAAAAAATCTTTCTTTAAAAAAAGATTAAAGAATTTAGATAAATTTAGATAAAATAAAAAAGATTAACTAATTTAGCTTTTGTACCTCAAACTCTTGATAATAAAAATCCTTTGTCCCCTGAGAGATATTCTTCCATATATAACCCTCAAGTTCTAGCCTCTCCTTGAACTTAGATGAAATATGTCTAGAACACATTCCAAATGGAACCAATGTAATAAATAAGCTATTTTAGATCATTTTCAAATTAAAACCTAGAACTTCAATATAAACCTATGGTGTTATCATGTATTACAAATTTTTTAGAATTTCGCTCACAAATTGTTGACAATTATAATGTAAATTCTTCCATCAACTCCCTTAGCTTCAGGCTGAAGTCTGCCTCCTTCATCCATAATGTTTACCCCTGATAACTCTGTTAGTATAGATTCATATTATAGTGTGGGAGTAGAGGTGTTGGATGGTGTAGCAGTACGTAAGGAATGTGACTCTACAGGGACTATAGGTGGGGAAGGTGATGCCTTATCTAGATATGCACTAGCTAGATGTGCAGCACCTAATTCTGTGGTTTCTACAGAATGTGATGCTTCACCTATACTTGCACTGGCTCCTCCAAATGGTGGTAACTTGACCCTTAGCTGCATCATATCATGTTTTCTCTTCTGTGGCATATTTTTAACTTGAAATTCACATTTTATTAATGATTTCACTAATAGAACAATAAAAATGAAATATATAATAATCTATTATTGATGCAATAATAAATTTATTCACAGAATATTCTATTACTTATAAAAATTAATCGCTATCATCACTTAATTGTAAATCAAAATCATCATCATCTTCTATTTCTGAAAAAAGTCAAGCTTCTCTTAAGATCTCTCGCCCTCTATAGATTCCTCATCCTCTCCACATGAAACTTCAACATATTCATTATTTGGATCGTTCAAAGGCTCATTCTTGTCATATATTACATATTCATTTATTTCATGAACATCTTGAGACGCTTCACTTTCAATTCTCTTATTTTCTCCTTTTTCCGTGCAATTCAAAAGCATCTCTAGGTTTTACTTTGCAAACGGCAAACCAATCTGACGTATCTTGTTTTAATATGGGAAAAGGGACATAATACAAATGGGTCGCTTTGTCTAAATCCTCTTCTTGTGTTGGTTTCAACTAGATTGTATCAGCTATGCACATTAAGAGTTGGATCAAACCATTTAAACTTAAATATCACACTCCATTTTACTGGCAATGCGAGGTACTCAATTTTAAGTATCTCAATAATTTTACGATAGGAATCCATCAATTCTCCCTGTATGCAAACCCCACTATTTACTGTTGTCATGCTATGACCATGATATTTTGTATGAAACTTGTATTCATTAAAAAAATACACTAGATACGATTTAACAATTCCAAAGGTCTTTTCGCAAGATCACATATGAACTTGTTCTCTATTGGATTTTCTAAGGCCTATATTAAAAAATTATCATATTAAATAGTATAATGTCATTTAAACACTTTGATCTAATAATTCAACCATTTCAATTATTGTAAGTGAAAACTTACATATTTCTCGAACCATCGACGAAAGTGGCTTTCAACTTCTTTATTGATATCATCCTATTGTATTTTGGGCATTAGCTTGTGTAACCATTCCTCATTTAATCTTATGTATTTTAGTTGTGAACATCACTCACCTCGAAAAATCAAATAATAATTTTCAAAATTAACTTAAACTTAATACACAAAAGGTTGAACCTCTTGGCAATTCAATGAAATGTAACTGTGGGAAGCCTCTATTTCTTCTTGTGTTAACATTCTTCCTATTAAATGTCCATATGGTCGTCTAAGATAGTGAAAATAGATAAGTTGCCATCAACATCGCCCGTTTCACCCCTTCATCATTAAAAGAAATTTTTCATTCTCTTGTGTACACATGCAACTCAAAATAATGTAAACAAAATGTACCTTACTTCCTCTACTAAATAAGCATTACATATCGAGCCTTCAACTCTAGCCTTGTTTTAAACATTTTTCTTCAAGTGATACAAATACCTACATTAAAAATAGGATTATTACAATTACTAATTAAAACATGCTATAAGTTTTATTTAAATATTAACTATAATTACCTCTCAAACAGATACATCCATTGATATTGAACTGGACTAGCAAGTTTAGCCTTATGTGGTAAATGTACGGGTAGATGCCCCATATAGTCAAAGAAACTTAAAGAGAAAGTCCCTTCTAATTTGCACAAGATAACTGGAATTCCCTTTCTAGTTTTTCCATTTTAGCCAACTTTATTTCAAAAGTTAAGCTTTAGAAAAACAAACTTAATTCTGTTATAACTTCTTATACCTTATTTAGTAGCAACTCCCAAAATGGAATTGGAATTAGCCTTTGCATAAACACATGATAATCATAACTTTTCATCCCAAACAAATTGTACTTCCTCATGTCCACATACCATGCCAAGTTTGAAACTTCAGACTTTTCAACCATTCACACAAATTTTCCTTTCTTTTTCCAAAGTGTAATATGCTTTTGGATATTTACCCATGCAAAGATTTTTATCTAACTCATTCCTTCTACAAAAATGTTTCAAAGAAGCTCGTGATTTTGCATTATCCTTTGTCCCCCTTTCAATGTTCATTATGGTGTTGAACAAATTGTCAAAAAAAAAATTCTATATGCATTACATCTAGATTATGATGTATCAAATTAGTTTTCCAATATGGCAAATCTTAAAAGATACTTCGTTTCCTCCAACCAAAGTTTTTACTAATGCTTTTATTAAGTTCTTTAGCTTCAAGTTCTATAACTTTCAGCAACCCTAATTCATCAATCTCCTGTAATATCTCTTCACCAGCTTTATGAGGGGGACAAGTTGTTTGTACCATATTATTCTAATGAACTTTTGTTTATTGCATCTAAATGGATGATCTAGAGGAAGAAATTTCTTATGGTTGTCAAACTAAAATATTTTGCCCCCATAAGGAAGATAAAAGGCATAATCATTGCCACAGTAAAGGCAAGCCAATTTTCCCATTGTGCTCCAACTAGACAATATAGTATATGTAGGGAAATCACTAATAGTCCACATCAAAGTTGCTCTCAACAAAAAATTTTGTTTAAGAGAAACATCATATGTCTCCACACCAAATTCCCAAAGTTGATGCAATTCAAATACCAATGGTTATAAGAATACATCAACTTTATGCTTTGGATTCGTAGGCCCTGACACAATCACCATCAAGAACATATATACCTCATTCATACACATCCTTGGAGGCAAATTATGAGGAGTAATTATGACTGTCCATGATGAATATTGTTGGTTGGAATCGATTTGTTGACAATCCAAACCTAACATTTTGACTTTTAGCTACAAACTCAGAATGGGTGTTATTGAAATGTTTCCAAATGATTGCATTTGATGGACGACTCATTATTCCATCTTCCTGTTCATGTTCATTATGTCATCTCATGTAAGATTCGGTAATGTAAGAGGCATATAGTCTTTGAAGTCTCAGAGTTAACGGGAAATAATACATCTACTTCCAAGGTACTAATTCCTGCTTTATAGTATGCTTTCATGGTTTGAACCTATATTGACCACAAAATTTGCACTTTTGTAATTCCACATCATCTTCTTAAAACAACATACATCCCAATTCCTAATTTGCAACAATCAATTTTCTCAATTGGCAAACTAAGACCCCTAATAAGTTTCTTCATATTGTAAAAATTATCAACTATTTTATAATCAAGAGGCAATGATTCATTATACCAAGCAAGAATTTTATCAAAACTTCGATCAAAAATATGTCCTTCGGACTTTATGTTCAATATTATAGCAATTGAAGATAATTGAGACATGGTCTCATAATTTAGGCATAATTCTTAGTCAACTGATTATAGTAAGTCAAATAACTTTTTTGCATTTGGGTTTGGTTCTTCTTCAAGATTTTCTATAGTTGCTTGAAAGTTATAACTGGCTGCATCATAAACCATTAGGGTGTAAGAATTTTCAGTTGCACCTACATTATTTGTTATAAATCCAGTTCCCCCTTCAAACCCATCTACATTTATTGATGATTTTACTTTATTACCCCTTAAGGTGAAACAAATTAATGGCTCCCCATGTTGTGTCCACTCAAAATAATTTGGAACAAACCCTTTTCTTAATAAATGGAGATTCACTTCATTAAGAGGAAGAAAACAAATATGTTTGCACTTTTTACATGGACTTCTAATTTTTGGACCATCCATATATGTAGGTAGAGAACATACAGAGTCAATAAAAGCTTGAACTCCCTCAACAAACTCAAGATTCATGAAACCATCAAGTGTTAATCATCTATACATCCAAGATCTATCAACATTACTCATTTATGCACAACTGTTATTTAAAAAAGTGATTTCATAGTTAGATATAATTATCATTATGGTAGTATCCATATTAATGTTATAGAACATTTAATCTTTAGTTTACACATTAACAATAACATAAGAAGAAAGCATTGTATTATAGCATATGCACAAATTTTTGTAATGTCAGACGATAAGGAAATATTTTAGGTTGCATGTGATGTCAACTAATTTCAAGTATCTACCATTCATATCAACTAACTAATGACAATATTTGCTGGGTACAAATCTTTTCATCATTAGATCCTTCATTTCCCCTAAGTTTTTACAGGTCTCTTTCCCTTTCAATTTGAAACCAACCAATCCTAGCATATGGTTTCACAATTAGAAAACTCAATCATAACCAATTCCACCTTCAATGCTTTAAAGTGTTTATAACAATAAAAAATTAACTTCACCTTTTTCTCCCAAGCTAATTAGTTTAGGGGTAACCTTAACTTATCATCAGCAAATATATTTTCATAATTATCAAATTAAAGATGTTGAAAGTGAAATGTTGTCCATTCTCTCAAGTGTTTTGATGTTTTCCTAACAAAACAAATATATTTAAGAATAAAATCCCACAACCATTGCATTGCTATAATAATAAAACCACCAATTTAGCATTGCTATAAGCATGAGACCTTTAAACATGTTTAGATAAGTTTTGTTTGTGAATACTATTAATCGACATCTTAGCAACATTACCGAATCCTCTTAATTTGGATTATGGAAATAGTTTGTTAGGTATCTTATAAAGATGATCTAACTTACACAAATAATCAAACTAAAAATAGGTTGATTTTCCATTTCTAATCTGACATTTAATATTATTGTTCACTCTTTCCTCATCTTTAAGAGCTAATTCATTTTCCAAAATAGATTCATCGTCATTATAATTTCCAAAAATTTTATCCTTTTTAAATGTTAAAGTGGATCCACTTGACATAAAGTGCCTCTTTATATATAAAGATTCTTTAGGGACTTTTTGTTTTCATTTTTTTTCTTCGGTTTTTTGTTGTAGTTTTTCTAAAAAGAAAAATAGGTAAGTAAAACGTGTTTAGTTTACTCTATTGTGATATTTTGTTTATGAAAATAAAAAAACCACAACAGTTTTACAGAAAGCATCATTTCTTTGAATTTTGACAACAAGTTTTTTTCGACAGAAAAACAACATATCCTTATTTTCTATCTCGATTAAAATAATAATAATAATAATAAAAGTACAAAATTTATAATAATAATAATTAATAATTATTAATTAATAATAATAAGATAATTAATTTGGTGTAATAAAATTAATAATTTTAATAATTTTAAAAATAGTAAGTAGAAAATTTATAACAATAATTAATAAAAATAATAATAATAATAAATAATAATATTATTAACAACAACAACAGCAGCAGTAGCAGCAGCAGCAACAACAACAACAACAAGAATAATAATAATAATAATTAAAAAAAAATTAATAATAATAATAACTTATTAAAAATTGAAAATTAAAAATAATAATAATAAATAAATTTAATAATAATAAGAATAACTTATTAAAAGTAAGTAAATAATAAATAATAATAATAATAATAATAATAATAATAATAACCAAACATATTTTTGTTTTCAGTTTTTTATTAGAAATCTCAACCAAACAAGTTTTTGTTTTCAGTTTTTGTATTACAAATCTCAACCAAACAGGCTTTCTTTTAAAAAAAACAGAAACTAAAAACAGGAAACAGAAACCAAAAACAACAACAACAAAATAAAAGTAGAACCAAACGGCCCAATTTTTTCTTTACCATAGGTAGTCCCTCATAGTCCTTTCTTACATATTTTAATAGCTTATTAGGGAGAATCAAATATGAGCTCCAAATCGTATAAGGTTACTAAACAGTAAATTGATTATTGTATTTGATTAGTAAAGAAAAGAATCCTCTTATTCTAGTGACTGACTCTCCTAAAAATAGTGTCAAAAAGAGGTTCACAGCCCATAAAGGTTAGTCTCTTAGTGGTAATAAGAATTCATAAGTATTTAAATTGATGTTACTTGGCAAGTAGCCTTAAAATAGAATAGAACCCCTTTACTAGTGAGATGCCTTGATGTATATTAAAAGATAGATTTTATTCCTTTTAATTGATAATCTTGAGAGTATGTCTGATTCGAAGCCTTTTGTTCTTACCCTTGGAGTTCAAATCAAAAAAATTAATTCCAAGGATCGCAATATAGAATGCAACCTCGAGTCGTCTCACTTAATAGGAACCTAATGAAATGGATCTAAGCTAGCCTAAATGTCATGAAATGCAAACTAAGTAGTAAGAAGGGGGTTTTGATTCTTTTAGAAAACTAAACAAAATTGAATGAATTGTAAGAGAAATGTGTAAAAAGTATTTTTGGATTTTGGGAATAGAAACTTGAAAGGTAAAGACAATAATCAAATGTGATAGAATCCTCTTGAAAAATGAGTTTTGGCTATCATAGTTCGAAGTAAATCTTGGTGGGAGTGAAAATCACTAAGTTTCAAATGATAAACCTTAAAGAACTCTTTAAGTCCAAGGTCTTAGTCAATGAACTCCATTTCTTAAGGCCTGGTTAAATACCCTTAGTGTGTTTTGTAGGTAAATCAATGCAACCAGTTATTTGGGATCTTAAATCAACTCAATATCAAACACAGCTATGTAAGATAAAAGATATTCAATAAGATCACAAATAAACATATTTGAAACTTCATATATTTAAGCTCAAAGTTCTACATCAATAAATCCCAACAATACAAAGAGTATCCAATACTTGATTAAACTCTAATCAAGAATGTTCAACTATAAGTTACAAATCCTAAACCTAGGAATTTATAAATCGTAGCTAAACATAGATTGAGTCAGTCCCCTTTTTAGGCCATTGAATTCAAGTCATCACTACATCTTCAAGAGGAGGGAGGTACCTAGCCATACATAACTCCAAGTGACTTCACAACTGGGAACCCACTGAGAGCATCCATGACAGCAGTCAACGGTGGAAAGGAAAAGCAGTGAAAATGGATGATGGTGCGTGTAGGAGAATTTTCAAAAATGTTCAGAGAGTGATGTCTCCAGATGGTGTGTCTTCTGTCTATCTTCTGTCGGCTCTCCTCCCACTTAACCTAAAATAGGTAGTTTTTGTAAAAACGGGTCAATGGATTAGGTTGTATAGTGGGTAGACTTCTGAAAATGGTTCCCGAAAGGTTTTGCTTGAGAGTCTGTGGTTTCTTCTTCGCAACGAACTTTTCCTGAAGGTTTCAGCGTATGGCTCTTCATTTTTCACCGAAGAATTTGTTGACTTGTTGAATTATCATTTCTAGCTTTCACTTCTTACTCTACTTCTTGAGTTTCCTTGACTCGCGGCTTATCGTTCAATCCTAAGATTGATCCTCGGAAACCGGTCAAATAAAATTTATACCAAGGATTGCA
>JAOQMR010000007.1:16861124-16875217 GCA_027563865.1 Erythroxylum pelleterianum
TATTATTGTTAAAAATAATTATGGTTTTTTAATAATCAAATTAATTTAATTGTCCAAAGTTTTGATATTTATTAATTGTTTACTTCCTCTTATTTTTATTAATATATAAATTTTCTATTTTTTAATATCAAAAAATAAATAATATCATAAAATTAGTGATTATTATATTTTTGAACTTAATAAGAACAAAGCTGGCAGTGGAATAACAACCCAACAACCCAACGATTTGTTAACTGGCTTAAGCTTTGTCCAAGAACTCAAAACCGGCGCCTGTGGGTCCCTGACAAAAGCTTGTCTAAATTTTGGAAGAAACGAAGTCGTTTTCTTATTAGACACAATAAGACAGGTTAAAGTTCGACAGAGGATCTGATCTCTTAAATTTGGGAATAAGCTGACACAATAAGAACAATAAATGACCGCCAAAAGATGCATAAACCGCCTCCCGTGAACATGATGGCTAGGTGAATGTAAGTATTTCTTTCGGTACAACTTGAAGAAGTAACCACCAAGTGAAATTATCTGCCAAAAATGTACAACCAGTACAAGGTCAAAATCAGGTAATAACTACCGTTCAATTACCACAATATGAATGGTCCAGGATATCTCGTAGACAAGCACAAAGAAACAAGGAAGATGGTAAAGTAAATGATATTAGAAAGCAGAAAGACTAAGGGCGAGCGTTATTCGGGCCATCTCGATAGGTGAGCATTATTCGGACCGGCCTGATTATCCGGCTCGATTCGAATTAATTCGGGTAATAAAATATTAAAATACGGGTAAATCGGATCGGGCCAGTATTACCTGAATTGTTTTCGGTTTGAGACGGATAACTTCGAAAAAAATTCGGGTTACCCGATTACCCGAATTAGGTTTAAAAGAATTATGAAAATACATTTCGTTATTTTTCTTGTAGAATTAACAGATTAATTATACTAGTTAATTGAAATATTTGGTTATATTATTAGTGAATTCAAGTATTTGTTTTGTTTTATGTGTCTCAAATAAGATATGAGAATATAATTCAAGTATTTAATTATTTTGTGTAATTTTTGAAAAAGAACCAAACGAAATTTTGGGTAACTCAAAATTATCCGATTTATCCGAATTACCCGATATGCCCGAGTAAGTTCGGGTAATGAAAATTTGAGTTTGGGCCGGATAAGATGGAAAAAAAATTTTAGTAAGTCCGGCTTTACCCAAACAATGAAAATTTAACCTGATTAGTCTGAATGTTCACCCCTAAGAAAAATAATAAAAATAAAGAAATAGTTTTTTATAAGAAAAAAGAGGATGTGTCGGGAGTTGCTCCTTGGACTTGTAGTGTAATTTTTCCCTTCCCTTCTTTAAAAAAAAAAGATCACAGAAGTGGACCGTGAGGACTGGACTGGAGTTCCCTCTTACCACAGTTATAACTTATAACTATAACCATGACTCATTAGATAAGACATCACAGGCAAATGCAGACCCGCGGAAGCGAAGTTGTCAGCTTTTAGCGTACAGAAGAGAAGAAAAGAGAATCGAAGAGAAGACGCCAGGTGGTGGTGGAAACATATATGTGTTGAGGAGATGTGTGGGTAAAATCCACCTGACTGACATGACATGACTCCTCACTGTTCTTATCTTTGTGTTCCACTTCCGCTTCCTCATTTTTCTTATTTTGTTAAGTTCTGATGGTACAATCGTACGTTTGCTGTGTATGGGGCCGGGGGTCCATAAAAGGATTGCTTCATTTTTTTAAGGAAAAAAATTATCACAACTGTTTAGCCTCAAAACTTATTATTTTATTTAATAAAGTTCTAAATTAAATTTTATAAAATAGTTGTAATTAAATTTATACAATAATTTAAATTGATGTGAGTATTTAATTTATTAAATAATTTGTCTAAAACAATTATTTACTTATTCTTATTCAATAAGCCTTTAAAGGATAGCTGCACAGCTAGAATGAAAATTGAATGTTATCTGTTACATGACCAAATTCTCTCCGAGTTCTTTAAAAACTTGGAAGGTTTACTTGTATAAAAGTTTAAGCGTTACGTTTGACAAGTCAACAGGACTTGGGAACACAAGTTTCAAACACAAGCAAGCATATGTATAACAGGGTCAACCTTACCTGTTTTGTCTTGTCATTTGCACTAAAATCCAAGTCAAGCAATTTTCTAATGAAGCCATGGCCACCCAAAGGTATAAATGGTTGGCGTCCGGTCAACAATTGCAATAGAATCAACCATCCATTTCACAAATTGCTGGCTGTTTCTTCACTTTCCACTCACGGAATTCACCCTCACAGTTGCATAGAGGCTGACTCTATATCCTCATGCTACTGCACCCACGTTGACTACTTTTGCCAATAAAGGCTATTACGATTGTCCCTGGAAAATGCAGGAAACCGAAACCAGATCCATTTCCCCACTTTTGGTTGTGGATGATTCTGGTTTCGGTATATCGTTTCCATTTCAGGTGTCAAGATGTAAGACTATTTTATGTTCCATGTAATTTATAGATTGAGTCTCTTGAAAAGCACCTAAGATAATGGTTATTGGGTATTAAATTATTAGGTCTCAAATAGGTCACGGACCCTTTTCCTCTCTCTTCCACTTACCAAAGGACGTGTCCATTGGGAATGCTATATAAGTTGAAACAACTTATTGAAACATAACGATTTCGAAACGAATTCTGAACCATTGAGGAATTCTCTGAAGGAAGAAGACGAGAGGAAATAAATCAACATCTTACAATATCAACAAACAATCATGGATACTGGTACACATCATTCGATCCGATATTTGATTTACACAAGAAACCCAAACTCCTACGGGCGTTTATTTGAAATTGAGACACTTATTCATGTCTGTAAGAGATAGGTTGTATTACTACAAGCACAAAGATACCAGAAATTGCAGTCCTCTGGATGTAGTTGCAGCAGCAGGGTAAAAGTCCAGTCAATGTAAAAGTGACGATTTTCCTTTCCAGGAACGTATTAATCCTGGAAGATTCAGTACCAATGCATCTGATTGTCTCACCTCCCACCTGTAGAACAAGATATCGAATTGAAGGGGAAGCACCCGTCCTTACCTGTAAACTTGTGAGTCGACAACTTTGTACTGTAGGCATAGACATGCAATTATATATCGAATAAGCAAAAAGTAACTCGCAGATAGTCCTGAAAGGCTATAACTGTAAGAGAACTTTTTATTAAACTGTGCAATTTTTACATTTGTAACCTGTGGTGAGCTCTCATACTGACTAACTTAAAAAAGAGAAAAGGAAACCAAAAAACCAACTGAAAGGCTAAGTTATTCCCGGAACTCCTGGAAGTGTACCCTATGGATCTAAAATAAAACATTGAACTGCCCCACAAAGAACGGAAGAGTTCTTCAACTGTATAGATCAGATCCCCACAAAGACTATGAGAAAGGACACATACACTATACTTGGTGCTGGAAGAACTGCAAGCCTTTAGCAGCCCATCACAGCACAATTGTACACAAAGCTGCCTGGGGATGTCTTTCTTGCAAGAACTTCCCACTGTGGTGGGTCTCCATTTGGAACCCACGCATTAACCTCGATCAACCCAGCACCAAGAGCCCTTGGTCCACCAATAACAATCAGCTGATCTCCACATGCCCTAAATGCCAATCCCCAACCATTCATTGAAAATGCCTGTTCAGGCAGTCCCCCAAGCACAAGCCAGACTTTTTTTTCTTTATCATACTTGCTTACCTCCCTCTGCACATAATTAGCTGCGTACAACTCATTATTAACAACTGCAATTAAGGGAGGTGCCTCAGCTGTAGCAGAAATTCCACTCTCTGCAGCCCCTCCATTTCTTGGGGTCAACATGTCAGGGATCACTTGCCATGATCTTGTTTCCAAATTGTACACCTCTGCACACATAAGCATCTTATTGTCTACACCGATCCCGCCAATGACATAGAACTTTCCATCCATAAACACACCAGAAGACATTTTTCTGGCTTTATTCATGCTTGGAATGGTGATCCACATACCAGTTTCTGAATTGTAAAGCTCTGCTGAGCTCAAAACACGACCATTTGTATCACAACCACCAGCTAGAATCGCCATTTTGCCTAGACTGGCGGAACCAAATAAGCACCTGGGTTGATTCATTGTCATGCCAGTTGTCCATTTATTTGTTAGTATGCTATATCTATAAATAACATGATAAGTTATTTCCTTTCCGAAAACAAGCAGTTCGGTACCAACGGCCAATGATTCCTTGTCAGAACACATGAAGCATTCATTTGAATTCATTCTTGGCAAATGCATCCACCTGCGACGAAGAGGATCAAAGGCCTCCCATTCAAGGAGATTGCAAGAGATGTACACCCAATGTTCAATTATACCCAGTTCCCGTCTCAGCTTATAAAGTAAGCCACTCTGAACCAGAGATTGGAAGCTTTTGTTTAACAAGGCAATGTTGCCAAAATCAGATCTTGAGCAGCGGAGGGCACAGCTAATTGACAATTCCCGACCAAGATAATTGATTAGTGAATCTTGGTCTTGATCCTCTGTTTGATGCTGACCATCTGACTTACTAAGCACCAATGCAGAAAGGATATTAACTTTCTTTACTTGACCCCGATCATGTGCCTGATCAGGAATGACTGCAGGGGAAACAATCAGACCCTCCAATTCTGCCTTTGTCTCATGAGTTTCCATCAGCTTGGCTGTCTTTCTTAGTTTAACATTTTCTCCTTCCAATAGGCGCTTACTTGGATGGAAGGCATTGCAAATCAGGTTGCTGTCTTGCTCCAGTGTGGATGGCACCACCATTTTCCAGGAAGGTATCATCAAACAACCAAGCACTTGGTGCCTTTGTCACGGTAAAAGAACAAGAAACAAAACAATTAATAAAGAAGCAAATCAAACACAAATTTTACTTCTTTAGCTAAAATACCAAAATATCAGTGGAAGAATGCTGTCTTTAACACAATCATAACCATTGCCAATAATGCATGCTATCCAAAAACTTATTTATGAAACTAACTACGCAAACAGATAAAGAAGTGTTAGAGTATCCCATATTGACTAAACATGAAAATGTTAAAGGGTTTATAAGTAGTAAGGGTCAACTATCCGAACAACTAGTTCTAGTTATTTGGACAATAGTTGACCCAAACCCAATTCTTGTTAATGGACTCTACACTCTGCCCAAATTTAAAAATTTAATATGGTATCAGAGCAGGTTTGGTCCGGATTATTAATTTCCCGGTTGTTCGTCTGGATGTCCAGTTCCAGCGGCTCGGTCTGATTACCACTACGTATATTTCAAGTGACAACTGGATGTCCAGTCCTAGTTACACTTGAGGGGGAGTGTTAGAGTATCCCATATTGAGTAAACATGAAAATGTTAAAGGGTTCATAAGTAGTAAGGGTCAATTATCCAAACAACTAGTTCTAATTATTTGGACAATAGTTGACTCAAGCCCAATTCTTGTTAATAGACACTATACTCTGCCCATATTAAAAAATTCAATAAGAAGGGCAAATTCAGATCCTTACAACATCTTAATCTACCGAATTCTGCAAAACACAAACACACGTAGGAAAATGCGATGCACCACAACTGATTTCGAAAACCAGGAGCAACTCATCCATCAGCATCACATTCATGCTAGATAAGAAAAATCTATCAATCATCACTGAAAACTAATAGAACAACAACCAAGAAAAGCTACGTGCTTTAACTTTGAAATAAATTAGTGAAATCTACTGCAAACGAGAAATTGCAAATAACCGAATTAGAATGTCTGGAGTCAGAACAGCACAGTAATCTCGAACAAACAAAATCTAACCAAAAGTCACAGCGCATGCCAAGCCTGCAACTAAAATTGAAACGGGAATCCAATTCCTTCAAAAATTCTGCTCCAAACAGAAAAACTAAACGAAACAAAGATCTGCTCACAACAAGCATCAACATTTACCTGCAACAAACTCTACCCACGTAAGAAAACGACAATGAAGGTGAGTAGAAAAGCCGAAAACCAATAAAAAGAGAAAGAAAAAGCATCAACAAGGCAACAAGGAGTGTTACTGTAACATTTAAAAAAGAAAACGAAAAATGAAGAACTCACTAAATAACAAGAAATCTTCGAGCTTTCTATTGTGTTCCTCAACTATTCCCAGAAAGAATCGAAACCCAGTTGCTCTTTCTTCCTACAGATTCCCTCTCTCTCAAAAACTCTCACGTACACACACACTCTGGTTGCTGGTCATATTCGCTTGAAGAGTTGACACATCGAGTTATGGTGATGGGTCTGAATAGTGGGCTTTTATAGTGTCAAATAAATCATAATTTCCTTTTAATTTTTTTTGTACAAAATGGGAGGTGAGAGGAAAAAGCATGTGGGGGCTACATGAGTAGAGCAAGTGTTTTTGTTGATGTATTTCTTAGAGAGACGGAGAGGACATAAGCCGGCAGTTTGGTAGGACAGAGTCACAGAGATAGAGATGGAGATGGAGACAGTAGACATGAAACCGAAACCGCCAACGGCCATTTCTGCACGTGTTGCTATTTCGAAACAAATATGGCGTCTCGCTCTTACTTTTGTTTTGTTTTTTGTGAGTTCGGCAATTCGGCGCCTCTTTTTCTTTTTTTTCTCCGCTTTTCTCTCTCTTCTCTATTGCAATTTCTTACGGAATTGTATTTGAAAATTTACTTTTACTACTCTTCTATATTTGTTTGTATTTGAATTAATATTCTTATTTGGATCTTGAACATTTTCTAACTTTGGCCATGTTATTTAATACAACATATTTTAACTATCTAGCAAAATATAATAAAATGGTTTTATGAGAATCATTATTAATGACATAAAGGATTTTATTTCAATTCTCTTGTTTATAATTGATTTTATGCTTAATATAGTATACAAATGCATGATTTATTAGATAGCATTATATGCACCATTACAGTTTGAATAGAATGAGAAACTATTAATTATGAAGCAAAGTTTTCTTAATTACACTCCGTGTTTGTCATCATCATCAACAACACTTTATAGAAGTCCGCAGAGACGTGAAATTTGGAAAAGTTCGATAATACATAACTCTACACGCTATTTAATAGAGATAGTCTTTTTGATGGACTCATATGCAATGTGTTAAGTGAAACTATTTATCATTTAACTAAATATTGAAACCTTCATTTTTTTGTTTAGGGATTTATAAAAATTTCAAGAGTTCATTACTATCTTTTTCTATAATAATGATGTGGTGATATACACCAGATCTCCATCAATCTTCAACAAAGACACATCAAACATAAGATAGATATGAAGACTCAAATATGTGTGTGCGAAGAATCGTGGAGGATATATGTCTGAAGCTCACAAAGAAGAAAGAGAGAAAGACTCTCGAATTTAGGAACAGGAGGAGTAAAGTGCTCTGTCTTAATAAGACACGTGAGTAGCACAAGTCAGAAGCAAAATTCAAAATGTAGAGTATGAAACATAAGTCAAAGCACGTGAGAGACATGTGACTCATACCTGACTTATGAAGACATAGCTGAATGCAACTGCTTCTAATTCCTATATAAGAAACACAAGCCTTAGTCAGAATACACAGTGAATACATTGAACCCATTATTGTAATCAATAGTATGAGTGATAGATATAGAGTGAAAGTTTGAGAGTTGCTAGAGTACATATCTGAGGGCACTGAAGAGAGTTCATAGACTCTTTGCAGGTGTTTTTGGAAAACACTCAATATCTTGTAAACTTACTCTTTTTCTTGATACTAGTAGAATCACAAGTATGAGATCCTTGGAAGTAGATAACATTTAAGCTATCGAACCAAGAAAAAACTGTGTTCTTTACTTTTCTGCATTTTTACTTCTAGCAAAACCAAATCTTCTTTATCAGTCTTTGTTTGAAAAGATAACATACAACACAAAGAAACTAACATCAGTGGTATCAGAGCCTATCTACAACTATCTAGGCAATTCTTGGCTATTCAAAGCATCAAGGTTCATTAAGAATTTTTGTAAGTATATTTCCTCTTGTATTTCTTTAAATTACATTTAAAATGGTAGGAAAAAAATGAATGTCTTTACTGGTAAGGAAGACTTCACCATCTGGAAACTTCAGATGTAAGCCTTACTTGAGTCTTATGAATGTTATGGAGCTATCGAAGATCAATATGATGTAGAAATTGATCCTATAAAGAGACTTAAGATGCAACGACTTGCTCACTACAAGTTAATGCTTCACTTATCACCAATAGTGACAAGGAAAGTGCAGAACATTAATACTGCACATAAACTGTGGCTAAAACTTGATGAATTATACTAAAAGATATCTTCCTAACAAGATGACACTTTTACATAATCTTGCTAACTATAAAATGAACACTTATGTTTCTCTTGATGATAATCTAAACTACTTCTTTAAGTTGGTGCAAGATTTAGAAGCTACAGGTGAACAGATTTTGGAAGAGCATCAAGCTATAGTAATTCTAAAAGCTTTACCTTTTGAATTCAATGCTTTCAAGAATGTGATCAAGCATGCTAGTGGAGAATCCCTCACTGTTAAGAGGGTGTTGGATTCACTAATGGAAGAAATAGTCGATATTAATCCATTCAAGAAGGAAGCGGAAGTGATGTTTATAGAAAATAATCATGGCAAGAAGTCACAGAAAAAGAATAGCAAGAAAGGGAATTGGAAAAAAGGGAATAGCAAGGATAAGCACACCAAAGAAGGTGATGAAGAGAAGAAAAAGACTAAAGGAAAAAAGTGTTTCTACTATGACAAAGAGGGACATTTTGCAAGAGACTATAGAAAGAAGAAAAGAGACAAAGTTGCACAAATTGGAGATGCTGGGAATATAGAGAAACCAGAGGACTCCAGTGGTGATGAGATATTAGCAGTCACTGAAGAGAGTGAAGATCTCAGTAGAGAATGGATCTTTGACTTTAAATGCACTATGCGTGTTACTCCTCACAGAGATTGGTTCATAACATTTGAGCCAGTTACTGCCAAAGTAAAAATGGCAGATTCTGGGTAGCAAAAGATTGAAAGGATTGGTAATGTCTCCATCAACATGTTTGATGGGAAGAAGAGAACCCTAACTAATGTCAGATTTGTGCCTGGAGTAAGGAGGAATCTCATTTCTGAAAGCATGTTTGACGAAGAAGGATTTCAGATTAGATCTAAGGATGGACTTAGAGAAATCCTAAAGGATGGTAGAGTTATCATCAGAGAATTGAAAGAGGTGAGCTATACTATGTTATAGGCACTACTAAAGTGAACCAAGCCACATAAAAATTAGAGCTTGATTCAACTACTCAATGGCATTCAAGGTTAGGTCATGTAGGGAACAAGAGCTTGCTCCATCTTTCCAAACAAGGAATGATTACAGAAAAAGATATAAAGAAGTTGGATTTCTGTGAATCATGCGTGCTAGGTAAGCATCACATATTCAGTTTCAATAAGGGAGCAAAGAGGTTTAAAGAGATCATAGAATATGTTCATAGTGATCTATGGGGGCCAGCTTAAGTGTCCATTGTAGGAGGGGACTGATTCTTTATGTCAATTATAGATGATAAGTCTAGGAAATGTTGGGTCTATCTTATGAATATGAAAGATGAAGCATTAGAAAACTTCATCATGTAGAATACACTTATAGAAAAACAGACTGGAAAGAAGTTGAGATGCGTAAGACAGGTAATGGACTAGAATACTGCAATAAGGAATTTAAAAACTACTGCAGTAAGAAAGGAATTCTGAGGCATAAGACAGTGAGAGCTACACCTCAGTAGAATGGTGTAGCCGAGAGGCTCAACAGAACACTGCTAGAAAAGACTAGGTGTATGCTACTATCTTTAAGTTGTTCACAAACACTATGGGGAGAAGCAATTAAGACCGCATCTTACCTAGTGAATAGATTACCTACTTCTACCAATGAATACAAAACTCCACAAAAAGTATGGAATGGGAATAAACCTAAACTGACTCACCTAAGGGACCTTCGGATGTGCTACTTATGCGCATCATAAGGAAGGTAAGCTGGAACCTAGAGCAGTAAAGGGAGTATTCCTAGGTTACCCAGAAGGAGTCAAAGGTTACAAGGTTTTACTACTTCAACAGGGAGGTTACAAAACCATTATCAGCAGACATGTGATCTTTAAGGAAAATGAGTTTCCTCTACTGTGTAGGCACTCCACAAAATCATACCTCCAAAAGGAAGTTTAGGAGCAACTTGGATTACCAAGTAATTCAGTCCCATTCCATGTGCCACTAGAAACAGAAGGAGATGGCAGCACACAATCTCATGATGAAGAACTTGTGCTAGGTCCTATTAATCCTTGCTCTTTTCCTCCTTCTTTTAAAGATCCCGAGGTGTTGCCCTTGCTGAAGCTTTTTTCCCTTTAACTGCTTCTCAATCTTCATAGCCATGTTTACCATGTCCTCCAACTCCAAGTATTGATGAAGCTCTAACATGTTGGCTATCTCTTTGTTTAGACCAGCAAGGAACCGAGCCATTGTAGCCTCCCTATCCTCCTCTATATTAGCTCTTATCATAGCTATCTTTATCTCCTTGTGGTAATCTTCCATGCTCTTCGTGCCTTGCCTCAATGTTTGGAGTTTTTGATGCAACTCCCTATAGTAGTAACTTGGCAAGAATCTCTTTTTCATGATGCGTTTCATCTCATCCCAAGTTTCAACCGATCTTTCTCCAATTTGTCTTCTACTAACCATCAATTGATCCCATCAAACAGCAGCAAAATCAAAGAACTCAACTGCCGCCAGCTTCACCATCTTCTCTTTAGAATAGTTGTGACAGGCAAATATCATCTCCACTTTCCTTTCCCACTCTAAGTCGGCATCAACTTCATTCCTTCCTTGAAATGGTGGCATCTTCATTTTGATGTTGCCAATGTTTCTATCTACCTTTTTAGTCTCTTCCTCCTCTCTGCCTCTTTCAGCTCTTCCTCTATAACCACCTCTATTTCGGCCTCTATCTCCTCTACCACCTCTTGCATTGTTTCGGCTTCCATACCACTCTTCCTCATCGAATCCATCTTCATCTTGCTCTTCCTCATAATGATAATGATTATGAACTGGAGGGTTCTCTCTCTTTCTTGTCCCATTATTCCCTGAAGATTCGGCTTGAAAAGTTTTGAGAACTTGTCTTGTCTTTCAAAGTTTCTATCTTGCTGCTCAAACTTGTCTTTAACTTCAAGGAACATAGTCTCTATTCTCTTGAACTGATTTTGCATTGCTTTTAGAGTAAAGAATCTATTTCGTTGGTCTTCTTCACTCCCATCACTCTTCCCATCTTTATTGCTATTATGAGACATGGTTAATCTTGCAAGAAAATGTTAGAAACCTCACATCACTCCCTCACGTGTTTCTCTCTAGAATAGAATTTTCCACTCGTGTTTCACACAATAAAATGGTTTTTCACTATATAATCTCACACTCTTGCCTTTTTTCAGTCAAGTGCCTCCATTATTGTTACTTTTCAAGATCACTTCAACAAGGTCAAGGAAATCAACAAGCAAAAAGTTCAAATTGAAAGTACAAAGATAACAACCCTAACAAAGAAAAACGAATAGATGAAACAAATCATGAAGCAAAATATTGTACGGATAGAAAATAAACCAAAGTGCCAATACACAGATGAAGAGTAGTATAGGCAATGATTCTTGTGTCAATTGAGCAATTATGAGTGCAACAGTTGTTCAAATCAATGTAAAGAAGCAAAGATAGGTACCAAAATAAGAAATAAACCAGGAAACAAAGAAAGACAAACAAAAATATGACAAAACTCACCAAACCCGAGACAATTTTTTTTAAAATATCCCAATCTGCCCAAAATTCCAAGAATTGAACAAAGATTCAAAGAAAACGTTTCTTGATAGGCTCTTGAATGAAAGAAAGACAATCTAGATGAATCTTGAATGATAAGAACAAATCTTGAATGAAAGATCAAATAAAGATTCAAAGAATCAAAATCTTGGATGTTTCTTGATAGGTTCTTGAATGAAAGAAAGACAATCTAGATGAATCTTGAATGATAAGAACAAATCTTGAATGAAAGATCAAACCAAGATTCAAAGAATCACAATCTTGGATGTTTCTTGATCAATCTTGAAATTTCTTTTCTTTTCTTTCTATTGTTCACGTTTTTTTGTTTTTTGTTTTGCTTTTGTTTTTTGTTTTTTTAATTGATGATCAAGAAAACAAAGAATTAACTAAAGAAACAAGAACATAAAGAAGCAGTAATGGCAGATTCGTTCCAAGCAATTAAACCCTAATTCTTTTGATTTTTTTTCTAAGGAATCAACAAAGAAAACAATGAAAGATACGTATGAGTTCAATAGAATTAAGCCAAAACTCTTATACCAACTGATATGGAAACTCCAAGAAAAGGTTCTTGAAACCCCCTAATCCTATTGAATCAAAACCCCAATCTTTCTATTATAAGAACATGCTAGTTCAAACTCCAATTATACGAAATTGAGACCCCAACCCAAAGAAAACAGAAGAATTGAACACGCCACAAGCGATTACCTTGATAAGATCAAAATAACTTAAATAAACCTAAGGGAGGCGAATGGGCATAATGGAGCACTCTACTTAGGCCCATACGCTTTGTAACATCCCATTATCTATGGGAAGGTTAGAATAGTAAACATAAGTGATCACTGAGAGTTTAGAAATTTATTTGCATGCTCATGCATATTGTGAAATACACATATATGTGAATAATGAACTTTTTGCACATGAAACTAAATGTACATGCATTCATTGACGTTCTGGCTATAATTGTTAATAAATGTGATTGTTTTTTAGAATTGTGGGTTATTGGTATTGAAAATTGATTTGGAGAGTGAAATTGCTAATTTAGAATTTTTGGAGAATTTTAGGAAAATTTTCTGAAAATTCAGGGTAATTTTTGGATTAGGAAAAATGCCAATTGGCAAGATAAATGATAAATGGTAGTAGAATTTACTGTCTAATAGCATTGGAATTTTTGCTAAATGACTTTAGGAATTATTGACAAGTGTCATTGAAAAATTGGGAGACAATTAGAGTAAAAATTAGAGACAAATGAACTAGTTTAATAAAAGACCAAAGAGGAACCATTTGTGACTTGCCACACCTTATGCTTAACCCACGAAAATTTTCAAGACCATTTCTTTAACTTTTGTCTTACACCTTATCCACTTACTCTCATCTCTTGAAATTTCTCCACTCATCTCCTCCATATAGGATAGCACTTGTGCAACTGATGGAGTTGAAGACTCAGCTTCAGGAGTTGCTGGAAAAGGGCTTTATAAGGCCCAGTGTTTTACCTTGGGGAGCTCCAGTGCTATTTGTGAAGAAGAAGGATGGAACTTTAAAACTGTTCATTGATTATAGGCAACTGAATCAAGTGACAGTGAAGAACAAGTACCCGTTGCCTAGAATTGATGATTTACTTGATTAGTTGCAGGGAGCTCAGGTATTCACTAAACTGGACTTAAGGTTAAGGTATTATTAGTTGAAGATAGCTGATGCTGATATCCCTAAGAGTGCATTTAGGAGCAGGTATGGGTACTTCGAGTTCTTAGTGATGCCGTTTGGGCTGACTAATGCCCCGACAATTTTTATGGCCTTGATGAATAAGGTGTTTCAGCCCTACCTGGATCAATTTGTGATTGTGTTTATTGATGATATCTTGGTGTATTCAAAGAGCAGAAAGGAGCATGCTGAGCATCTGAGTAAGATTGCTTATGCATTGAGACAATTAAGGTCTGACGAGATCAACTATCTAGTACATGATTTAGAGATAACTGCAGTGGTCTTTGCTCTAAAATTTTAGAGACATTATTTGTATGGAGAGACTTTCCAGATATTCACTAATCATAAAAGTCTAAGTGAATAATGAGATGATGTCATATGAAGTAAATAAGTGATCAAATGTAGCTCGGCTTTATGGTAGGATATGTACTAGAATGACCTCCAGGCATCCCGGTGTGTACCCTGCGGTAAGGGGACGCTACACGCTTGGTTGTCCAAAACTAGCTTAAAATAAACTAAGGCAAGTGACTTTTAATAAGTGCACATGCTTACAAATAAATA